>CM040404.1:6695941-6700941 GCA_022702515.1 Ilyophis sp. 1 JC-2022 | reverse complement strand
AGAAGGAGTAGCTGGCCAGTGGTTTATTGGTAGAGCATGTCCCTGGAAATCGAGCGTTCTTATCTCACATAATTGTGTCGACCTGGTCCAGCTTTGTGTTGTATTGCTGGGTCCTATTCAATGCAGGCTCATATAAAAGGATCAAGAGACACACCAAGTTTTAGTTAAACCTTATTAATGGTGTAGTGCAGCCTATTCTCAAAAAGGCTGATTCAATTCAAACACTTTTTTACATTATTCTCTGAGGGTAAACGGTACCTCTACCGTTCAAACTCCCAGAGTGCAGTAGAGACTCCACTCTGCAGCCATGCTTGGTGCTTGATTATTTTAGTCAGAAACCCAGGGTAAAACAGATAAGGCGCTATAACTGTCGTGGTTTTCGGCTCTCTCTCCCTCTGTTGCTACGGTTTCTCTCCCATTTCCTTTTATTTTCAGTTTCTGCGTTCCGTTTCTGAGTTTTCCTTCTCCCCGCTAATTATTCGGTTCACCTGTTAATTTACCTCTCAGGTATTTAAACCCCTCACTTCCGCTTCCTGGCGCTTCTTCGTCATATCGTGCCTTCACAAATTCTGGGTTGGTTAGGTTCTAGCTTCCTAAAAAATATTCTATCTTTTTCCCTAATAGATTGGCTTCATCTGCCTTGAAGCTCTTTAGGAAATTGTTTCTTTTCGCTCTTTCTTTTCCCTACTTCTCTTTCTACTCTCTGGTATTTTGGAGAGTGAGAGGATTATTTTTATTTCATTTATTTTTCACCTATTTATCGGGCGTTATAGTCTACGTTCCGAAGGTGATTCTTTGTTTCTTTCTCTCTCAAGCTTTTGCTTCTGTATTTCTGTTTGGGAGTCTCTTAGCTTTTACCCTTCTACTCATGTCTACGAGCCACACCCGGTTTAGTGGGTGGTTTATTATTTATGTACTGCCAGGGAATGTTTCATCTCTTGTTTTTAATTTCTACTATTTCGGGTACCTAGACCCCTTTAGTAATACATTTTATTATTATTAATAATTATTATGAACAGGTCATTCTTTTAAATACTATTCACAGATCCGGTAAATAAGGTCCTTTATGTCCTGTGTGTGTGTGTGTGTGTGTGTGTGTGTCTGCGTGTTTGTGTGTGTGTGTGTGCGTGTGCGTGTGTGTGGAGGGGGGGTTCTCTCCATTCGTCTAGTACTCTTCTTTGATAAACACATCTGTCAACAACGTGAAAAAAGTATAAAATAAATTTTGCTTCTATAGATATGTGTAATTGAAATGTTTTTTTTAAACCCCCATCAGTACTATATTGTGTATGATTGACAAGTAAAGCAAGAGCCGAGTGTTTATGAATACAAATAGATTTATGAATACAAATTGATTTCAAATGTACACAAGGCAGTATTTTGTTTAACCTTCAATAAATCATATCAGTCTCAGAAATATAGTGCATATGACTATGAGAAAATCAAATGTCGCTATATTCGTCAAATAATGCAGATATTCACAGCCCCCTTCCCCCCCCCCTCCCCTCTCCTCTCGTCCGTCCTGGTGTCCCTTAGACAGCTGTCTGAGTCGTTGAGATTTTCTGATTGTCTCTATAATGCAGGGGAAGGCAACCCTGGGCCTGGTGTGCTGGAGACGGTCCTGGTTTTTGCTCCATTCAAACCTATAACGATATAACTGGATTCATTTTAATTAATCAGGTGTAATGAATGCAGGTGACCATGTGCTGGAGGCACTCGGCGTTTCACCAAGCAGAATATTCAGGCTCAGACTTTTAATCATCCATCAAACTCTTGTGATCAAGTTCAGATGGAACAAAAACCAGAAACGACACCGGCTCTCCAGGACCAGGGTTGCCTACCCCTGCTATAATGTGTGCTATAGCAGCGCCATGTCTCCAGGTATTTGCTCCAACCGTGCAGTACACCGCCTAATTTCACAAATGATTTGACCTCCTTGGTCCAGGAAGTAAGCTCATTAGTGAAAACAAGCGGTGTAGTGCATGGCTGAAGTGCGTGCCTGGAGCGAGACACTGCGACCAATAGGAAGAGGAGTAGCCCTGTGTGATAGCGTCGTGCGGTTGCCTTGGCCTTTGTGAAGTGAAGCGATCGCTAAATATGTTGGGCTAGGGCCCCAGCTGTGGCGGTTCTGATTTATGCCCGCTTTTAATGAGCAGAACCTCCTCTTAAGATGTCCAGCCGGCCTCCCAGGGTCACCTTGGGAGGAAGTGCGGTTCGATACGTGTTCCTGCGGTGTGTTTGAAAGCTGATAATGTAATTACGCTGGCACAGGGAAGGGAGGGAGGCAGGGAGAGGGGGAGGGAGAGAGAGGAAGAGAGAGAGACAGACAGACAGAGAGAGAGAGAGAGAGAGGAAGAAGAAGAGAGACAGACAGACAGACAGAGAGAGAAAGAGAGAGAGGAAAAGTGGGAGGGGGTTAACGATTGGCCGCTGAAAGGTGTTAAACGGACAGAGTGACAAACGCTCGGTCCAGGTATCCCGTTTTTGCAAGAGATCGATCCCCACCCTCCCCCTCTTTCTCTCTCTCTCTCTCTCTCTCACACACGGAGGATAGAAACAGAATTATTAACGGTCAGACTGATTGGTGTGCCGTGGCGACTTTTCCCGGGGGAAAAAAACGAGATGTGGAGAGCCTGATTTGGGGGGCGTCATTGCGTTGCGTTGGCTGGGAGCGTGTTGCGGTTTAGCCCGCCGTTTTTAGGGCGCTGCGAAGGAGGAGGAGGGTGTGGGGGGTGGAGCGGGTCGTTTGTTTCCCCGGTAGCGCGGTTTGAGTGACAGCTGTGGGCGGGGCTGGGTGATTTACGGTAATTGTCACCCCTTGTCAGCTGGGTCTCACCTTGGCCTGGTCGGAACTGCTGATTTAGAGGTCGAACACTTGGCCAGTGGCTCCGTGGCCCTTTATTGACAGTGTTAGCGAGGCACAGAGCAGCATTATTATGTATGAGGTGCACACGAACAGTGGGGTCAGAGACCCAGCCACTTTCTGCAGGGACACGACTGACTTCCCCCGATTGATTAAAGCGCTGGAATTGGCCGGCGTCTGGGACCGGATAACTACTGCAAAGTACCTATTAGGATATCGACGTCTCGCGGTCTGTGCCCCCCCCACCCCAGGGCCAAATCGCGGCGAGCAAGTTTTCCGCCGAGCTCAATACCTCACGGCTTCGCTCTGGCTGTTATTCATTCGTACGACGGGCATGTAACGGCGGGGAACCAAACCGTGAACCGCCAATCACGGGCTGCGGGACCGAGGCTGTGGGTGTGGCCTAATCGCTCCTGATATGTGTGTAATGGCTGTCGTGCAGTATGTGCAGTTGGAGTCAGCGGTGGGAATCAGGAGGAGCGCCGGGATCACAGGGGACTGACGTACGCAGGCTGGCTGGAGAATCGATTGAACCGTGTTCCGCTGTGGTCTGAACACACACCACCTTTTCATATAGCACTTGTTTCCAGTTTTTTTTTTTTCTTGTATCCTGTGCCTTAATTCTTGTTTTTGTGATGTTGTAGTTTATCATGTCTTATTGACTTAGCCATGGCTGACTGAGTCTACTACACACAATGTTCATATCTATGGATAGCTGCTACATTATGAGAGAACTGTAGCTATTTTATCTGATCTGTTGGTGGTTTCTTTAATGACCTTCAGTGTGCAGTTATTGTATGTCGCATTGGATAAAAGGGTCTGACAAATTAATGTAATGGAATGTATTCAGGTGCATTAGACCTAAATGTCGTAGGTTTGATTCCCAGGTACGACACTTGTGCTCTTAACCGGCGTTGCTTCTGTATATATGCAGCTACATAAAATGCAAAAAGCTCTGTGTGTCACTCTGGATACGAGCGTGTGCTAAAGGCCTGTAACGTAACGTAGGCCTGAACTGAACACTCGCCATTGCGCGGGCGTTTGCGTAGAGAGCCGTGTCTGGCTCCGGTTTTGACGGCAGCTCCTGCTGTTGATTGTTTAATAGGCCTTTACCTGGTCGTTTACGCGACATTTCAGCAGCACTTTCTGATGCGCTCACGAGTGAGAGCTGAAGGCCGTTATTCTGTCTGTATAGGGAACGTTTCACCGCGGTCTGATCTCCGAGTGAACCAGCATTGCTGTACGCCGCTAATGAGTTAATTGAGCCGGGCTAATGGATGGAAGCAGAATCCTCTGTTGTGAAAGTGCACGCGGGGTGTCTGTGCGCGCCTTTTTGCCGTGAATGACAGTCACGGATGCTCCTGTTTGTGATTAGCATGCCATTAAGGTAACGCGTGAAACGGTATCTCATCGCCGGATTACTGAGAGAATTTTTCACACCACCTGTGCCGAGGCTTAAGACGGTAGGAGAGGATCGTGCAACGAGAGAACGGTTTTTTATTTTATTTATCTGGGGCATCGAAGTGCTAAGCCTTGATTTTCTGGGTGAGTGGGCAGGGATGTTTCTGAGCCGTTTGTTAATAAGGTGACAGAAACAGATAAAACAGATAGATCGGTGTGGGTCAGTTTTACGCGATAGACCTCTGTGTCTTGTCTCATTCGAGCCATGTTTCTTTGTAAAGGGAGGCTCCCGTTTGTTCTTTTAGCGCTTTGCTTATGCGGAGTTTAGCTCCTATGACAGGAAGCTGTTGTGTTCAGATTGTTAACCGGGCTCTTTTACTTTGCCATGCATGTAACAGCAGCCGTCTGCTTGGCTCACCTTGCGCTCGCCCTGACGACAGAGGGGCTGTTTCTGTTCTGCTCTCACAAGAACCTTTAATGCTTCTGTGGATCTGCCACATAAATGTCATGTTTCTGATGTCCCTGCCTGGCTGTGATTCTGTGTGTGGGGAATGCCACTCTTTCTGACCCCCATAATTTCTCCAGTGGGGAACCCCCTGCGGGACATTCCCGGTTTTTTAAAGAGGGTACCCCCATTTTTGAAGACCCCCATGTCTGTGAGGGTACTCTATGTTTTTAGACTATTCTGACTGTCTCCTGGAGGGTACCCCTTGTTGTGACTGTGTGTCTCTATGAG
>CM040404.1:6653441-6693441 GCA_022702515.1 Ilyophis sp. 1 JC-2022 | reverse complement strand
CCCCACCTGGGATTTGAACTTGCACTCTCGTGAGTTTTATCAGACGTTCCGTTAAAAACTACAAACAGAAGACGGCAGCTCACGGGGACCATAACATGTATCACATGACTCTTTAACCAGTATGGAGTACAGATTTGTATGCATTAAGATGGTCAGTTGTAAGGAACCTCTACGAACGAGTGGGTTTAACTCGGTGCTAAATGACAGAATGAGTAACGGCCTGCAGTGTGTAACAGCGCCCTCTGCTGTCTGCACTCCATCACTGCAGGGAGCTACGCGATGAGAGATCTGGTCAGTAACCTGCCGAGCGGCCAGCAGCGGCCAGCCAAGAACCTGGAGGAGGACACAGTGGTGGCCATCTTGAACACCATCCACGAGATTGTGACGGACAGCTCGGAGAACGCCCGCTCGCTCGTGCAAGCACAGGCAGTGGAGAAGCTTGTGGCCATCAATAAAACAAGGTAAGCTTTATTATTTCCTGCCCGAAAAACCACTCCTCAACACGCCTATCCAATACAGCATAAGGGTACACCTGTCCAACTCAGAGGTAGAACACACCTGTCCAAAACAACAGTAGAACACACCTGTTCAAAACAGAGGTAGAACACACCTGTCCAACACAGAGGTAGAGCACACCTGTTCAAAACAGAGGTAGAACACACCTGTTCAAAACAGAGGTAGAACACACCTGTTCAAAACAACAGTAGAACACACCTGTTCAAAACAACAGTAGAACACACCTGTTCAAAACAGAGGTAGAGCACACCTGTCCAACACAGAGGTAGAACACACCTGTCCAACACAGAGGTAGAGCACACCTGTCCAACACAGAGGTAGAGCACACCTGTTCAAAACAGAGGTAGAACACACCTGTTCAAAACAGAGGTAGAACACACCTGTCCAACACAGAGGTAGAGCACACCTGTCCAAAATGGCTTTAGAACACACCTGTCCAAAACAGGTAATACACACCTGTCCAAAATGGCATTGAAACACACCTGTCCAAAACGATGGGTCGAACACACCTGTCTGAAAAACCTGCTGAACACACCTGTGTGAAACACCTGCTGAACACACCAATGTGAAACGCCTGCTGAACACACCTGTGTGAAACACCTGCTGAACACACCTGTGTGAAACCTGATGAGAATCCGCCATAGCCCGCAGCTGGAGAGGGCGTTCTGAAAGACCCTCTCTCTCTCTGCCCAAAGTTCTCCCCAAATCAGCATCTGCCTGACGTTACACAGCCCTTCAAACCCATTAGAGGCCTAATTATTCATCCCAGGAAGGAATTACTCAAATGACTGCTGTGCTTTATCAAAAGGCTCACTCTCCTCTCACATATTCCATCTTAAATTGATCCAGGCCTGTTTTATAGCTTTAACTTGGCTCTTAAATTATCCGCTATGGAGCTGTTAACCTAAGTTTTCAGTTCACAGTACATTATCTCAGTTAAATATATAACAAATCCCCCACAAGTATTCAGACGCACAATTCTCAGAACCCACATTTTATTTTTTATGGAACATTTAATCAAATTGTGCCCTGGTCTTTATTCAGCTTATTATTATTCATATTGTTATGTTATTTTATTAATTAGTTCATTCAGCCCATGTAATGAAGTCCAGTTATTCATCTCATTCGTTGTCTTACTCTGTCTGATGAAATGTCCTGGTCTTGTTGCTACACGCAAACCTCTAACAAATCATCGCCGGTTTAAAAGTATACGTTTGTACTTCTTTCTTTAAAAGGGTTTAAGACGGTACCCACTTCTTTAATCTTAGGCACAGATGCCCTTTTGAAGTTATATAAAAATCTGAGTAATTGGTGGAGAGAGAGCCTGTGGTATTGCTGATGAATCCATTCCTGAGGTATTGCTGGTGAATTTGAGAGGAGATGGGAGGAGTCTTGAGTTCACGAGGGGACGAATTAAAACGAAGCTCTCGGCGCTGGACTCGTGCATCGAACGGTTCGAATTCAAACTCGATTCCGTGGAGAACGTTCTCTGCTCGCGGCGCGGCGCTAACTCCTGTGCCTTTGTTATGGACTGTTCTCTTCCCCCGCCCCCCTCTCCCAAAACCCCACCCACCCTTCCTCCCTCAGCCAATCGCCACGGGA
Source organism: Ilyophis sp. 1 JC-2022 (assembly GCA_022702515.1). Lineage (NCBI taxonomy): Eukaryota > Metazoa > Chordata > Actinopteri > Anguilliformes > Synaphobranchidae > Ilyophis > Ilyophis sp. 1 JC-2022. Next base: position 6,691,323 of record CM040404.1, on the reverse strand, counting down.
GACCAAGGCCGCCTCCCACGTGCTTCAGACCGTGTGGAGTTACAAGGAGCTGCGGAATGCCCTGAGCAAGGACGGTTGGAGCAAAACACACTTCCAGGTGCGTCTCCACTGCTCCGCTACCCCCCCAATGTTGCCCCCCCCGCCCCTCCCTGTTCCCTCCCAGACAAAACCAAAATACAAAAACCTTGTTTCCATTCCAAGGTGTGGGCTCATATTCCGTTTCGATCCAAGTCCGTTCAGGAAACAAACTGAAATTCAATTCATTAAGAGAAGAAGAAAAAAAAACATTCTCACCTTTTTTTCCGGTTCATGAATCAAATTTCGCTGAGTTAAGATGGAGGGAGTCACCGAGTTAAGGCCCTTCTCTAGTGAGTGGGTGGCCCCCGCAGTCTGGTGTGGAATCTGGGCCGTGCCAGTGCCGACTGTAGCCAGCAGCCATGCAGGACCACGCACGGTTAGCTCCAGCGTCACCAAGGGAACTGACGATTTCAGTCAACCGGGACTGATATCTGGGCGAGCCAGACTCACAAACTGCACTGTGATCAGAAGCGACTAAATAAATAATAAATAATAAACAAATAATAAAGCAAAATAAAATAAAATGGAATTGATCTGAAACCTTGGCCCACCTGCATATTCTCATTGATCCTCACACGTCCTGTTCAGGTCATAACAAACTCTCTCACCCCACCCCCCCGCCTTTTAGCCCACAGCCTCCAGCCTGCCAAAAGGATCCAAGAACAGCAAGCCAGGCTACGACGACACCACCCTGCCCCTTATGGAGAAGAACCAAGGTGAGTGAGTGACGGACGGACAGACAGACGGGCTGCCCTGCGGCCACAGCACTGGGGCCTGGGCTTGCTTGCTCTACCCTGGGGAAAACACTGTAGGGCAGAGCAGAGCGTATAACCACAGAGCCTGTGGATAACCCGCTTTAACTGATGCTCATTCAGTGTGCTACCCCATCACCCCTGTCAACATGACACGCCATCGCTTTGTTGGTCAGGACACCTCCATCTCAAAATGAACTCAAACGCTTCCAGGGTTTTTTCTTCGGCTTCTTATTTTATTATTTCTTATTTTTGTATTGTTGTTGGAATAAAGGGACAGAATCGGGCTTGGTCGCTGCGCTACCTCCACCAGCTCCCACTTCTCATTGCCAGAGGCGTAGTTAGCATGACAATGCTCTTCATTTTCCCGCTCTTGTAACCCCCGCGATTTTCCATTCCGACCTCCGTTACTCCGCCTCATGGGTACGGAAGTGCCCCGCCCCGTCGCCTGGGAAACGACCTTCTGATTGTTACTTTCTAACACTGTGGCTCCAAAGCAGAGTGTGTCCAGTCTTATCCGAAAAAGGGCCGGCGTGGGAGCAGGGTTTTTGTTTTAGCTCAGCACTACGACACCTGATTCAACTAATTAACTAATCATGGTCTTCAATCCAGACCTTGATGTGTAGAATCAGGTGTGTTTGTGCTGGGCTAAAACAAACAGCCCTTTTGGGATTAGATTGGACACCCCAGCTCTAAGGTCTGTGTTTGTAGTGGCGTCCCTTTGAAAACTGGTATATACGTACTTTGCAGGCAACAAGAAATCTGGCAGTGATGATATGATACCTATGGATGAGCTTGGTAGAGGTAAGGCCCACCCTGTGCATGGCCCTCTTCCTCTGAGGAAGAGGAGGAGGAGGAGGAAGAGCTGTCAGTCATCCCACCATCGTCTTCTCACAAGACGCAATCCTGAAACCCGAAACATTAACGTGCATCTTAACCATTTTTATGCGTTTGCAACATACAAAGTACTACAGACGTGTGTGTGGGCTTTGCTCTGTAACACACTACTCAAAGTACTACAGACGTGTGTGTCGGCTTTGCTCTGTAACACACTACTCAAAGTACTACAGACGTGTGTGTCGGCTTTGCTCTGTAACACACTACTCAAAGTACTACAGACGTGTGTGTGGGCTTTGCTCTGTAACACACTACTCAAAGTACTACAGACGTGTGTGTCGGCTTTGCTCTGTAACACACTACTCAAAGTACTACAGACGTGTGTGTCGGCTTTGCTCTGTAACACACTACTCAAAGTACTCACATGAGCCTGAATTCCTCAGAAATGAACACAGTGTCGCTTCAGCGTATAACTCCCACGGGCTGGGAGTGATCTTACATGCGCATTGTGATCGATTCATTTGCGATTATGACTGATCACGTTTCGTTTGGAAACCGCCATCACACGAGCAGGTGTTCTTTTTCTTCGACTTTTTTTTGTCCTTTTCTAGTGCTGCCTCCCAAGATCCCTCTCTTAACAAGATCTGGGCTCAAATGAAAAGATAAGACAGGAGTGAACGGAGGGGAAGAAAGGGCTCGCTGTCGAGCCTGCAGCCCGATCGAAACATCAAAAAATAATAACAGAAAAAAGCCTGAATTCTGGGGGCTGGAAAATTGGCTTTCTTTTTTGTGGAGGGTGGGGGGAGGAGAGAGCGGAGTTTAATTTCAATCAGAAAAAGGAATCCCCTCTTTCCACTGTGAATTCAGCACCAGTCATACTTTCTGAGACAAAGGGGAGCAGTGTGAGATATATACTGTATATTTAGAGATATATATATATTTATTTTTTTCCCCCAGCAGTGTAGAGCCAGGGTGCTTATCCTTAGCCAGCCTGCTCTCCGCTCCTGCAGGAGCTCTGTTCCTGGTCAGGCCCAGCTCTCAAACGACTTGATTGACAGTAATTGGGGGAGCCGGGGGTTCTAGAGAGAGGAGGCGGCTGGAGTTGAGAGACCACTTTGAGCTGCAGCCACTTTTCTCAGCCCCAAGGCCTCGCTGTTCTGCCTCTCTGCCTCTCTCCCTCCATCCCTCCCTTTGCTTCCTTTCTCTCTCTCCATCCCTCCCTTTGCTTCCTTTCTCTCTCTCCCTCCCTTTGCTTCCCTTTCTCTCTTTCCATCCCTCCCTTTGCTTCCCTTTCTCTCCTTCATCCCTCCCTTTGCTTCCTTTCTCTCTCTCCATCCCTCCCTTTGCTTCCCTTTCTCTCTCTCCATCCCTCCCTTTGCTTCCTTTCTCTCTCTCCATCCCTCCCTTTGCTTCCTTTCTCTCCCTCCATCCCTCTCTTTGCTTCCTTTCTCTCTCTCCATCCCTCCCTTTGCTTCCCTTTCTCTCTCTCCATCCCTCCCTTCCTTTCTCTCTCCATCCTCACATCTGCAGCCTCCTCCCTCTCCTGCTACCTTCCTGCCTCCCTGTCTCTTCTCCTTTTTTCCCCTCTCCCTTCTTCCATCGCTCCTTCTCTCCTGCTCACCCTCATCTCTCCATTCTCACATACCAGTCTTCCACTCCAAACTCCCTCCAGGCCCCTAAGAGGGGGGGGGGGGGGGCTCTTTTGTTTTTAAGGGCTGTTGCCAAGGCAACCAGGAGGGTTCTCAGAGGTCTTATCACATCCTTAGATTTATTTTTTCCATGTTGGGGTTTAGATAACGTCCATGAAACATTTAAGCTTTTGGACAGCTGGTGTGTGTGTGTGTGTGTGTGTGTGTGTGCGCGCGCACGTGTGTGTCTGCGAGTGTGCACGTGTGCACGTGTGTGTGTGTGTGTGTGTGTGAGAGAGGGGGGGGGGGGGGTGAACGAGTGAGCTTATGTGAGGGAGTGTGCACACCAGACCTCAGTCAAAAGCGTATTTGAGACTTGAAGCATTTACAGATTCTTTACATAGCAATAAAACTGACCTGAAGTGAGCTCATCTAAAGGTCCACTCGTATGAGGGAATACGTGCATCTGAACACTGACCAAATAGATGTGTCTTTTAAAATTGCCGGTAAACTTCAGTAATTTTAGTGGTGTCCAAAGACCTGACCCCCCCACCCCCCTCTCCCCCCTCTCCAGACGGTTACTCCACCATCGATCAGAGAGACAAAGACTGCAAGTACAAACCCGGGGACGGGCCGGCCGACAGAACGGAGAGGGAACCCTTAAAGGTGAGTTTGGGGGTACCCCCCTGGGCTGATTCGGCTCGGGGGCGGTGGGGTGGTGTAGTGAACCCCGAAATTAATCACAGCAATAATACATGCTTCTCATCTTTTAAATCCAGTAAATCTACCACACCAGTCTATCGCCTCACTTATTTTAAAGACGAGGGAAGGCATACCATCACCCTGAGAAACCCTTAGTGATTAATCCTGTATGCCAGTCAATATCTGCACACTGCAGTCTAATGCAGAGCAGTTTCACCGCTGCAAATATAAAACAGTAGATAATTGAGTGCAAGCCTGGCGGTTTCTAAGCCATTAATCATGTGTTGATTAAGAACGAGAGTGTCCCTCACTTTCCGTTCCCCTCTTCTTCTTGAGTTAATGACCTCTGACCTTACAGAGAATTGCATGCATATTAAGTGTTGCACAGTCTTTGCAGAAAAAGTTGATTTAGGCAACAGGGACAGTGGAGATATTCAAACAGGGCATTGTGGAAGAGGGACAGTGGATATATTCAAACAGGGCATTGTGGAAGAGGGACAGTGGAGATCTTCAAACAGGGCATTGTGGAACAGGGACAGTGGATATATTCAAACAGGGCATTGTGGAAGAGGGACAGTGGATATATTCAAACAGGGCATTGTGGAAGAGGGACAGTGGAGATCTTCAAACAGGGCATTGTGGAACAGGGACAGTGGATATATTCAAACAGGGCATTGTGGAAGAGGGACAGTGGAGATCTTCAAACAGGGCATTGTGGAAGAGGGACAGTGGATATATTCAAACAGGGCATTGTGGAAGAGGGACAGTGGAGATCTTCAAACAGGGCATTGTGGAACAGGGACAGTGGATATATTCAAACAGGGCATTGTGGAAGAGGGACAGTGGAGATCTTCAAACAGGGCATTGTGGAAGAGGGACAGTGGATATATTCAAACAGGGCATTGTGGAAGAGGGACAGTGGAGATCTTCAAACAGGGCATTGTGGAACAGGGACAGTGGATATATTCAAACAGGGCATTGTGGAACAGGGACAGTGGATATATTCAAACAGGGCATTGTGGAAGAGGGACAGTGGATATATTCAAACAGGGCATTGTGAAACAGGGACAGTGGCGATATTCAAACAGGGCATTGTGAAACAGGGACAGTGGATATATTCAAACAGGGCATTGTGGAAGAGGGACAGTGGAGATATTCAAACAGGGCATTGTGGAACAGGGACAGTGGAGATATTCAAACAGGGCATTGTGGAACAGGGACAGTGGAGATATTCAAACAGGGCATTGTGGAACAGGGACAGTGGAGATATTCAAACAGGGCATTGTGGAACAGGGACAGTGGAGATGTTCAAACAGGGACAGTGGAGATATTCAAACAGGGCATTGTGGAACAGGGACAGTGGAGATATTCAAACAGGGCATTGTGTCTAATACAATATCTGGGTAGACTTACACAATATATTCCATTTCCCATTGTTGTTTTGGCCTGTTGTATAAAGTTTAGTACTTTATTGATTTATAGGTGTGCATATTTAGGAGATTAAATTTCCGGGGGTTTTGCTGATGATACCCAGGCTGTGGATGAAGGGTTCCCCAACGCTGGTCCAGGGGAGCCCTGGGGTGCCCAGGTGTTCCTCGTTATTCAACACTTAATTGATCAATTAAAGCAGTTGGTCGCATAATTAATGTTCACCTGGTTTCCCAGCAGTCTCTGGGGCTCTCCAAGGCCCCAGGTTTGGGGCCCCTTCAGGGGGAGGAGCTGAGAGGTTAGACTGGCAGAGAAAAACCAATCGTTTTCCAGCACAGTGTATTAGCCAATCACAGCCACGGGTTGGAGCTCAGTTCCATGTCCTTTGAGTCAGTTCAGAAAATTATATTAAATTCAATTCCTGAATTGAGAAAAAGCCCATGAAGGAGTCTTTTATCTTTATGAATTGATCATCGGTTAATTTCCTGAACTGGTGAAATGAAAGGATATTGACCCCCCCCACCCCCACCCCAAACACACACATACACACACCTGGGACCCCACAGACTCCGCCACCTCGAAGTGCCACGCCCCTCTCCAAACCTTGGCCTTGGTTTTGCATGCTTTGATTTAATCCTCTTTTTTTTTTTTTTTGAGCACTATTGCGTCTCTCTGAGCTTCCTTCACGTGAGAACTAACACTGGCTTGTTCAGCTTTTTTGTACGGTCTGTTTTTAACTCTTTTGTTTTGCCGTTAACCCTTCTCCTGTTGCTGCAGAGCGAATCAAATAGGAAACAGTATATCACGAGTAACAGGCCGACTGTGAATCTGGTGGATGCTTGTGACGCTAAACCTCAGCCTGTTGACTCCTGGGTCTAAGTGCATGCATGGTAGGTCTTCCTCGTTTGTTTCTTTCCCTTTTTCTTTTGTTTTTGTTTTTTTTTGTCAGGAACTGATTCTGTTTTAACCCCACCCCTCTCACACTTTATTACCTTTACCATGGTTACGCCAGAGCAGTTGGCTCACGACACCAATCGCAAAACACTCCTCGAAACTAAAATGCTAAACTGAAAAAAAGGCATGCTTTTTCCTGGAGTGAAATAATCATGTGTTTCCCGTTAGCGGGACCTCTTTGTACTCTATAATAATATCGCTTTTTGGCTTTGAGCGATGACCTGGGGAATGCAGCGAATGAGAGAAGCGTGGTTAGCGTGATGTGCAGCAGGTCAGCAAAGTTTGGCTCAAACCTTCAGTGCAGTACGCTGTGAATTCTGAAACCAGTATCAATCAAACTGCTTCAGACATGTTCTAAAACATAAGAGCTAACAGTCCGGACGTTAAAAGCAGTGCAGATATTCGGAGGAAGAGAGCTCCGTATTCCCAACACGCATTTTTCTCCAGGGGTAGCGAGAATCCTTGAAGAACAGTGAATATGTGGCAGAAAGTGCAGGAGCGTTTGGCTGTTTCGGAGGGATTCTGCTAACTGCTCTGGAATGCTAATATTACAGCTTTTATTTATTTCTCTCTCTTCGCTTTTGGCCTTGCAGAGATTTGGACGTTTTTCATCTGTTGCATCATCCCAGATTTTTGCCATTCGTTGAAATGCCTTGAGAGTTTGATCTTGTGCAGACCTTTGATGTGTGTGTGTGTGTGTGTGTGTGTGTGTGTGTGTGTGTGTGTGTCTATCTGTGTGTGTGTCTCTGTTTCTGTGTGTGTGTGTGTGTGTGTGTGTGTGTTTGTGTGTGTCTATCTGTGTGTGTGTCTGTGTGTGTGTGTGTGTGTCTATCTGTGTGTGTGTGTCTGTGTGTGTGTGTGTGTCTATCTCTGTGTGTGTCTGTGTGTGTGTGTGTGTCTATCTGTGTGTGTGTGTGTGTGTGTATGTGTCTGTGTGTCTCTGTTTCTGTGTGTGTATGTGTGTGTCTATTTATGTGTGTGTGTGTGTGTGTGTCTGTATGTGTCTGTCTGTGTGTGTCTGTTTCTGTGTGTGTGTCTGTGTCTATTTGTGTGTGTGTGTCTGTATATCAGTGTGTGTGTGTGTCTGTTTCTGTGTGCGTGTGCATGTTTGTGTGTGTGTTTTGTATATCTGTTTTTGTGTGTGTGTGTGTGTGTGTGTGTGTGTGTGCGTGCGTGTTTGTGCGTGTGTGTGTGCGTGTGTGACCTGCATATTCATTGTGTTTCCATGTTCCACCTGAAGCACGTATGGAGATGGCTCCTAAGCCTGGTTACTCCTTTAACCCAGAATCCATGATGTTTATAAAAGCACACATCAGGCCTAATGCTGCACAGTGGAATATGTTGGTTAAAATTCACACCACTCCCGTAAATCGCCACAGACCTTATTTCAGGGAGGTTAGTTTTGATGCAGAGCCTGTTGCGATCATTTATCACATCTGTAAGTCTGTGTGCATCAGTTAACGTTTATGAATATTTAATATTTTTTATGCGGCTGGTGAGGTCGAAGTGGTGAGCACTAAATACTGTTTAGAGACGGCCGACAGGACACACGCCTTACTTCCATTAGTAACACCTCTTAAGATTTCACTGCTTCTCGAGTCATTACGGAGTCAAGTCAGACGTACCTGCAGTACAAACATGCAGCTCGTTTCTGGAATGTTCTGACTTCGTAATTATTTCAGGCAAACAGCTGCAGATATGGCTTTAGATTGCCTTTGATTGGGCATTACAAGAGCCAATCAGGCTCCATCAAAGGGTTCCACATGCAAATACGAGAATAAAAGCCATTTTGACAGAGATTCAGCGATTCAGTTTATAGTCTATTGAGTCTATTCAGATTCAGTTTATATCGCTTGAATCAACATTCATTAAATCCAGAGAGGTTCCCCTGTTGCGGCAGGAGAAAGTGAGTTAAGAGTAGCTCTGTTCACTTCTCTCACTTTCTCCCCTAGTTTTGAATAATTGTACTGAATCAGGAAAATGCTCAAACGGGCTTTTTATTCAGGGAATATCACGAGGATAAGCACTCATATTAATAGGGCAGAAATTATTGTTGATAATTAAATACATTTGGTAATAATGGAACAATTTATAGTTAATAGATGGTTAATAGATAGGTAATATATCATCAATAGGTTAGCCTCCTCTGTGTAATGAAGTTACTGAGTTTGACAATTAATCAGGTAAGTAACAAAAAATCAAAATAGGGAGAGGCATAACAATGTCAGTACACTACCCTAAACATCATATCAGTATACTAGCCTGCACATCATGTGAGTAGACTACCCTGAACATCATATCAGTATACTAGCCTGAACATCATGTCAGTATACTACCCTGAACATCATGTCAGTACACTACCCTGAACATCATGTCAGTACACTACCCTGAACATCATATCAGTACACTACCCTGAACATCATATCAGTATACTACCCTGAACATCATGTCAGTATACTACCCTGAACATCATATCAGTACACTACCCTGAACATCATGTCAGTACACTACCCTGAACATCATATCAGTACACTACCCTGAACATCATATCAGTACACTACCCTGAACATCATATCAGTATACTACCCTGAACATCATGTCAGTATACTACCCTGAACATCATATCAGTACACTACCCTGAACATCATATCAGTGTACTACCCTGAACATCACTCATGTTCGTCATTGTACATCTGAATCACAATGTAGTCTTTAGATGTACTTTTTGAAAGTTATCAAAATGTTTATCGCTCATCCATTGTGTCTTTCACTGGTCAATGTTGCAACATTTTTTTCTAAGCATGTGTTGTGTATTCAGTGATATTTGTATTTTTATTTCAGAAATGTTATGTGAGCTGGTTCTACCACTTTAACATTTGAATGACAATGGTACAATAAACAGATGTTAAATATTAGTCTCCAAATATGAGATTTCCAAAATGTTGGATGATTCTTGTGTTAAAAGTATCTCATTTTAAATAACTTGTTCTCCCATTTCTGTTGTAGGCTTAAAATAATAACAGCGCGACATCTCAACTAGACAAAGAACTCATATCACCACTGCCATTAGACATGGACGCCATTTTGTTGTTGACTTGTAAGCAGACTATATATATATATATATATATATATATATATATATATAAAAACAAAAAACTTTACCATCCAACAGCAAACATTTATGCTTCTCAGAAAAAATGGAATAAAAAAAAAAAGAAGATATAAATTCTACTTCCACTACTTTATCATATGTACATTCCCACTGGACTTAGTAAAACCCAAACCCTGATTGGAGCTCCGGTATCCGGGCGGATTCTGACGTCAGGATTGGTGGTTGGTGAGTTGGAGGAGAATGGAAAGTGCCCTGTTGGAAAAATGGCCACGTGGTTGAGAGAAAATGGAGGGATGACAGAAAGAGGGAGGCAGGGACGGTATGGGGTGAGGAGAAGGAGACAAAATGAAACCTTTTTTTTTTTTAAATGCTTAAAAAACACAGCCTCAAATGGAATTATTTTGTTTCGTTTTTTTTTTTTTTTTTGTCGTAGTTTTGGTTTTTGTTTTGTTTATTGTTTTGTTTTGTTTTTTATTCAGTAAAAGCATTCTTATGAGTTTTTGTTTTGGTTTATGAAAGCTGAATAGATTTTTCTCTTTTGTTCCCCCTTGAGTTCTTTATTGTATTTAGTTTTTCATTCTCGTTTGGGTTTTCAGAGAGAGGGTGTCTGATGGACGTTGAAAGTGGGAGGATATATGTGTGGTTTGAGTTTGGGACTGCTGTGCACAAAGGGGATGGTTTGGGTGTCGCACGCATATGCTGTGTCACACGGCGGCTTCACACTCACACACGCTCCGCGGGAAGTGTGCGCTACAAGTGCGTAGCCTTTTTTCCCTTCTCCTCGCTGTGAGGAACATGTTTTTAAAGTAAAAGGTGCTAAAGCTCTACCTGCTAGGGTTCATTGGGGTCAGATGAGTGAAATGACATTTGTAGTGTTGATTAAAAATCGCCAAACAAAAATAAAACAAATAGCTAAAATAAACAAATAAATGTGTGTTTGTATATATATATATATATATATATATATATATATATATATATATATATATATATATATATATCCACCTATAAAGCCCGGCAATTCAATTGTGTCCCCCTAAAGACAACATGAGTCTCTCTTAATCTCAAGAACTATATATTATACTATGCTGAAACCTACGCTACAAGTGACATTCAATAAAAATAAAATAATATTTTTGAAAATATTTTCACTGCAACATGTTTTTTGTCATCCAAGATGCTTGTATTATGTCAAAAAATTTAAATACTTTAAACTTTTTTTCTGCCAGGTCTTGGGAGGATATATATATATACACAGACGTGCTCAAATGTGTGGGTACCCCTGGTAAAGATGAGTAAAAAGGGTTATAAAAAATTTACCGTTTGGTGAATTAGCTTAATTTCACGCTGAAAAAATGAGAAAAATCCAACCTTGAATTGAGATTAATTTATTATGAGAAAAATAAATCTCATCAAGAAATAATTATTTTTCAAAAAACCATGTTGGCCACAATTATTGGCACCCCTGCATTTATATATAGAATAAAGTATAAATTTGTAATATTTGGTCGCATATCTTTTGCATGCCATGACCTTCTGAGGTCTGTGACCCAACAACATCAAAAGACTCCGTTTCTTGAATGGTTTCTTCTCCTGACTTATTTTTCCATAGAGTTCAATAGGAAAATTTGTCAGGAGAAACAACCCTTAAAGTGATCCATCCATATCTACTGCATATCTGGCAGCAGAGTGATGGTTTGAGGCTTGTTTGATACGTCAGACCTTTGATGACTTACAGCCATTTAGCCAACCATGTGTTCCATACTGTTCCAGCGTAATTTACAGCTAAATCTAGTCCCACCCCCCAATTCCCATAGAGATCCATTCAAATGCAGAGGCATTTAGTATCGCTTGTAGGAGAACCAGAAAGTAAGATATCAAGAGTATCTTTTGATGTTGTTGGGTCACAGACATCAGGAAGTCATGGCATGCAAAGGATATGCGACCAAATATTTTAAAATGTATACTTTATTGTATATATAAATGCAGGGGTGCCAATAAAGGTTGGATTTTTCAATTTTTTTTAGTGTGAGATTAAGCTAATTCACCAGTGAATTTTTTATAACCCTCTTTACTCATCTTTACCAGGGTTACCAAAACATTTGAGCACATATATATATATATATATATATATATATACAGAATCAATAAAGATATTTGGGTTTTGTCGGTTAACCTGGTTTATGACCAGTTTTTTTTTGCATTGTATTAAAAAATGTGAGAAGAAATATGACATTTTGTGTGTTAAGGGTTTGTGTTGCTGAAGGATTGGGAGAGCGGCGTTGGAAAGAACATTCTCCTATTGTCAAATGTTACATTTTAAAGCATTTTATATTTTTGTTGGTTTTATAAATGTATATTAGGATCAAAAAGAAAAAAATTGAAAAAAAATGTTACAAACTTCTAATTCGTCTTTATACGTTGTTAGCTGTGTATCCATAACCGGACGTTTGGGAACTGCGTTCAGTGGATTCAGAATTGCCATGTTTGTATAAAGAAATAACCGCTTAAAGCTAACAGTGTGTATCCAGCCTGCAAGTCATGTCGGTCACCTATTTATATTTTGTATTGTCCGAGTAAAAAAAAAAAAAAAAAAAGAATTTTATCTACCAGTATCTTTTTAAAGATGGGGAAACATATTTTGAACTGTCGTCCTGATTGCCAAAATCTTTCAGGGAAGCGAGATGTGAAGGTTCCGGAAGACTGTGAGAACAGACGAAGCAGCAGGAAAGTACGGACGATGTAGCAGGGATAGACAGAAGAACAGACAACGACGTGACAATGACTTTCATACCACTGCAGTTGTATGAAGTTGCTAATGACTATCTCTGAGTGTGCGCAGATTTTTACCAATGCATCATTTGAAACCTTTTAAAGCAAGCATGAAGAAAACTGTAACGAAACTGTTTTATGTTTTTTTTCTTTTTCTTTTTTTTCCAAGTGCCAGTTTTTTTGTGGTGTAATTTGATATGAAGTCATTCACAGACAGGATGGGTGAAGACGGGGATTTCTCCTGCCAATGAGGCCAAGCTTTGTCAGTTTGTAAAAAAAAAAAAAAGAAAAGAAAAAAAAAAAATGTCGCTTTTATTTATTGTTTCTCTTTTTTTCTGTTTTGGGTAGGGGGGCAGCAGGAGGGGTTCAGAAGAGGTTGATTTGTTGTAGCGATGAGAAATATGGCATTAAAAAACAGGGCGAGAGAGAGAAAATGACTGAGCATAGAAATGGGTTCTGTTCTGTGGTGCTGTGGTGCTTCTCGTTCTTCAAGGGGGAACCCCGGCACGGGACTTTTTCAGCAAACAGCGAAGGGAAGCTAGTTTCAGGATCATTCCGCTCACGCATCAACTTGGCAATTTGGCATGTGCCTGCATCAACGTCTGCTTTTCTTTGTGACGTGACTTTCTAAAGCTTGCGTTTTTTTTACACAGTGTTTACAAAGACGGATATGATAGAATATAAAAATGTGTACTAACTTCAATTTTAAAAAAGAGCAAGAAATTAGCCCATGTTCATGTCTTTGGTACTGTGTGCGTTCGTCGGAAAAAAAAGAATCATCTGTCTATCCCTGGCTGCCTTTTTTTTTTTGCAGTACACAACCAAAGGTATCTGACATTGTGCTGGTGAATATAGGAAAGGAAGTCAATCGGGCTTTACAGACCGTTCACTACAGATGTACTAACCAAGATCTGAATGAAATGCAAGGACTGGCGGAAAAGTGAATCAAAATGCGCAAGACCTACCTGTGTAGATATCACTGATCAAAAACATCAAAATAAAGTAACTGTACTACTAAGTAGCAAATGTGTTTGTAACTATCATGTGCCTTAAACCTTTCCATGGTAGATTAAAAAAACAATGTGTTTTGTAAAAGTCTCTTTCTCTCCCTCGCTCTCTCTCTCTCTCTCTGTTCTCTCTACTCTATCTTTTCTTTCTTGCTCTCACACACAAACACACTCTTGCTATCTCTGTTCTCAGTGTAGTCTAGACTGGTGGTGGGTTTTGCCTTGTATTACATTGTATTATAAACCTTAAAAAAAAAATAGAGAAGATTAAAGACGGTTTGATTTCATAGAAGAGTTAAGTTGCTAATGCTTTCGTAGGGGTGCGAAAAGAGATGCCACAGTGACGGAATGTATTATGTTAATTTCACTAATATCCTGCGGAAGGCATTGCGCTTGTTAAAATAAAGGAAAAGATGCAGGTTTGTAGATTATCAATTTGGTGTGTTTTCAATAAACGGAGCCTGGAAAGAAGTCTGTCAGTTTGTCGTCATTGTTGACCTTTGGGTTTGTCCAAACGTCCCAAATGTTGAGGCCCTTTTTCCAGGGGAAGGACAGAAGCTACACACCGTGTACAAACAGAGCCCGTCATGACTGACCCAGGATCTGCTTCTACTCTACATCAGCGATTTTCTGACCCATTCGCCTTCACAAATGTAACGGTTTGGCTCTCATTACGATATAGGGTGACGTATACTATATAAGTTAAAAATGTCAAACTTTTTTCATAAAAACTTTTTTTGTAACATGCTACATTGTAATTAGTGCAACGGATGCCGTTTTTAGTTTGACTAGTTTAGTGTAAATATGGACTGGATGGTACTTGGCCTGAATTGCTTCAGTGAATTATCCAGCCATTCAAATGGATTGTATGTAGTAAAAACCTGCTAAAAATGTGTCAGTTTAAACTGTTGGGGTCATTTGACCCCAAACATAAAAGACGCCATAACATTTCAACATAATATGAGGGTTTAAGCTGTGTAAATGCCATCTGCATGTTTACTTTTGCCTGCCACCCTGCCCTTCTTACGTAAAAAGTGACATTCTTTTTGGCAGTGATTTCTCTCCATAGTCATTAATAATAAACAAAAAATAAACCCTTGAAAATTTAAGAGCAATTTGACATTTATAATAGATACTTCCTCCCTTATATTGCGTGTTCCACAGTCTTCTCTGGAATATTAAAAGCGTGGTCTTCAGAGAAATGTGAGGTTTTTTTAAAAGTGTAGGAGCTGGTCATGTTAAATATATATATATATATACACGTTACTACAGGCAACTGCTTGGGCACAAGTATGAAAAGTGAAAAATGAAATGGAAAAAGGGACAAAGGTGAAAATCACTATAATTAAAGTCATGGTGAAATGTACACTGCTCAAAGAACTTAAGGGAACACTTAATCAACACAGTATAACACCAAGTCAATTAAACTTCTGGGATATCGATCTGTCCAGTTAGGAAGCGTAAACTATTGTGAATCAATTTCACCTGCTTTGGTGCAAATGAAAGTGACAACAGACGGACAGGAGAGGCAACAGCTAGACAACCCCCAAAAAGTAAATGGTTTTGCAGGTGGTGGCCACAGACCATTTCTCCTTATCCTTCCTGACTGATTTTTCTCTAGTTTTGCATTTCACTAGTGCCCTTGTCACTACTGGGAGCATGAGGCGGTACCTGCAGCCCATTCAGGTTGCACAGGTAGTCCAGCTCCTCCAGGATGGCACATCCATACGCGCCGTCGCAAGAAGGTTTTCTGTGTCTCCCAGCACAGTCTCAAGAGCGTGGAGGAGATACCGGGAGATGGGCCATTACACGAGGAGAGCTGGACAGAGCCGTAGAGGGGCACCAACCCAGCGGCAGGACCGGTATCTGCTCCTTTGTGTGAAGAGGAACAGGAGGAGCACTGCCAGAGCCCTACAAAATGAGCTCCAGCGGGCTACTCGTGTGCATGTTTCTGACCAAACTATCAGAAACAGACTCCATGAGGGTGGCATGAGGGCCCAATGTCCTGTAGTGGGACCTGTGCTCACAGCCCAGCACCCTGCAGCTCGATTGGCATTTGCCAGAGAACACCAGAATTGGCAGATTCGCCATTGGCGCCCCGTTCTCTTCACAGATGAGAGCAGGTTCACACTGAGCACATGTGACAGACGTGAAAGAGTCCGGAGACACCGTGGCAAATGTTATGCTACCTGCACCATCATCCAGCATGACCGGTTTGGTTTAATTGACTGGGTGTTATACTGTGATGATTAAGTGTTCCCTTCATTTTTTGGAGCAGTGTAGTCTATATAAAATCACATTATAGCTATATTATTTATCTCTAAGACTACAAATTGAAGGTCCTTCAGAAAGACATTATTTGAGAACCACTGATATTAAACAGCGGGCAACAGGATCAATACAGAGCACCTAACGGCAAGTTCCTTGCTGAAAAAAATCTTAAACCTGCCTAAACTGGCCAAACTGGTTTAATCTGTGTTTTCGACACTTATAGCTGGTTTTAGCTGGTCAACCATCTTAACCAGCTGTTCACCAGCCTACAGTAAACTAGTCCACCAGTAAGCTAGTTCGACCAGCTTTTACCAGCCACAGATCAGCTAAGACCAGCAACAGACCAGCTATGACCAGATAAAACCATCTTAGAATCTCAGCTGGTCCTTGCCGGCTCTTTCAGCAGGGTTGTTGTCAAGCAGTCCCAAGATTCCGCTGTAGATAGGACTGCACTTCCCACAATCTTTCAATCAAGGTGCTCTTCTGAGAAAATAGATGCGCCTCCAAAATTCTGGCTGTGGAAATGTGTGTAAATACCGTCCCCCCACGAACGGACTGCCTCGTCCGAATGTTCAATAAGAACAAGTCGAGCAGCCGCAAACGAGCTTAGCTATACGACGAGGAAAGCCCAGTGGCCATATTTAGCACTGCCCGTCCGCGAGTCTCTCAAACCCCTCACACTTTTCCAAATCCTCTGAGTTGCTCTTCCACCTTTTAGGGCAGAGGCCTCCGGGATAATATAAAATGAGACTAGAATGAGACTAGCCTGGGGAAACTACGTGAGCATGAATATTACATGCAGTATGTGTGAGGAAAATGGAAAAACATCTGATAAAGAAGCTTTCGCCCAAAAATGCTTTAAAATGGGTAGGACGGGCACTGAGAATATAAGCTTCAGCACAAATTGGTGGATAGCGTCAACCGATGTTCATAAGACTGGTGTTTGCACTCAAAAAGTTAATCATGCTAAATTAGTTTTTATTAACTTAGAGACTAAGTAACACATTTCAGCGTCAAACCAGATATCTTCAGAGTAACTTGGAAAGCATGCGCGTATAATTAAAAGTGTGGCTATCATTTTCACCTGCCGAGGTAAAACTACGAATAAATAACACTGCCTTTTTCATCAGGGGTTTGTTTGAATTTCTCATTCTTCCTTTTGGGAGCCCCGTTTCCCCAGCAGCTGTATACCTCAGCCCACACGGTGGCCGCGAGCAGCTGTATCCCTCAGCCCACACGGTGGCCGCGAGCAGCTGTATACCTCAGCCCACACGGTGGCCGCGAGCAGCTGTATACCTCAGCCCACACGGTGGCCGCGAGCAGCTGTATACCTCAGCCCACACGGTGGCCGCGAGCAGCTGTATACCTCAGCCCGCACGGTGGCCGCGTAGAAGCTGTATACCTCAGCCCACACGGTGGCCGCGAGCAGCTGTGTACCTCAGCCCACACGGCGGCCGCGAGCAGCTGTGTACCTCAGCCCACACGGTGGCCGCGAGCAGCTGTATACCTCAGCCCACACGGTGGCCGCGAGCAGCTGTATACCTCAGCCCACACGGTGGCCGCGAGCAGCTGTGTACCTCAGCCCACACGGTGGCCGCGAGCAGCTGTGTACCTCAGCCCACACGGTGGCCGCGTAGAAGCCCGTTTGATGATGTTGTCACTCTTAGTGGTAATTAGTCAGGCTGTCTGGAAGGGGTACGGAAGGCCTATCTACCGCAGAGGCCGGGCTGGGACGCGTGTCGTCCCACGGCTTTGAAGATGAAAAAGATTCCAATCCTTTTCCGGAATCTTCCGCTGTTACCACGAGAGCAACATTATGTCACCACTGCTAGAAAAAGAGAAAGAGAAAGAAAGAGAGAGAGAGAGAGAGAGAGAAAGACCGATCCGTGCTGCCCACACAAAGTGGAATTCATCTTTCTTGAGCTACTAAGTTGCAGCAAATTATGTTATCTCATAGTAATCCAACTTTGAAGCTACCTCCTTAACAAATGTGACTGTGATTACCTGCAAAGTGTTGGTGTGCTTGAGGTGCATTTAGGAAATTTAAGAAACCGAAGAGCCTCCAGTGAGGTACTTGTTCCTTTAGGAATCATTTCTTGGAGCGACTGCGAAAAGATTCATGTCCTTGGGGCTGCTGGAGGGCTCATTCAGTTAAGGCAACACACTGTGGTGCATGGATGAGCCTCATGGCCTCCGATCAAAGCCAAACCGTGCCTGTGGCAACTGCGCCCAGTAGCTCCATAGGGCAATTGCGTTGCCCAGGGAACAGGAGAGTTCAGTTAGACAGGGTTCCACGTGAATTGCTATCTAGCGACCCCTGCTGGTTGATTGGCCTGACTCCGCTCTATGTAAGCTTACATGTACTCTGCGGTGTGAAGAAAAGTAGCAGGGCGCCACCATGTGTTTCGGAGGAGAATCGCGGATGTCTACATGCTCCCGAATCAGCAGTGGGATTCGCATAATTTATGTGGCTGTGGTTGCAGATGATTGGCCGTTCCAAAGTGGGGTGGAATATGCTCAGCCCCACGTTGGGCACCACCAAATCTAAGATCTTGTTTTCAGTTACATTACATTACACTAATTTAGTAGAGGCTCTTGTCTGGAGACAGATGTAGGAGAAAGTACCTGAAGGACACCTGATTAATGTGAGCAATAGTACCAGACTAGTTAACTGAACCAAGAACCAAAATACAAATTCTGAATCCAGATTACAACCATACAGGAACGTCCATACACACACACACAATACATCCATAATACGTCCCAAGAAGACAAACATAAAGCCATAAAAATATAACCTAAAACCGTAACTGTGGGACCAGTACAGACAGGTGTCGTGACTGGAAGAAGTGACCTCGCAGAGATAGCCTCGATGTTGCCGAACAGAAAGATCTGGTCAAGCTGGCCAGTGTGTAGGTATTGATTAGAGGTATGGTACAGCTGCTCTGTTCTCATTTGACTTCATAAGATTATTCCTCAAACAATGCAGCCCCCAAAGGCATACACACACATATTACCTTTCTGGCATTTCTCTGGTCTCTCTCACATCATACAGAAAACCAGAGCTGTAAGCATGCCCTTGCATTTTATCAGTGAAACTAGAGCCCAGTCTAGAGTCATATAATTTCATCAAAGAATCATTGGAAAGTAAGACTATCTTATGACAGTTTACTCTTGTTTACGCCTCAGCGCCTTTTAAACTCACATCCCGGCCTCTAGATTTATATTCTGAATACATTCCAGAGTCTGAGTTTGTTGTTGTCTTCACTTCTCAGGTAAATGCAGTATTCCTTTATTTTTGTAGTTTGTAGAAGGTCAATTTGTTCTTTGATATGTGCAGTGGCAACACAAAGCGACTTTTCTGGGGATTTAAATTAAATGCGACATTTTCAACTTTCTGAAAATGGAACCCACCTTATTTTTGTTGTTATTAAAATTGATGCAGGGCTGATGATAGACTTTCAAAAACTCCCCAAAATAAAATATACTGTCTGCACCCAGAACTCCAAGAACGGCACGGATTTGAATGGCATTCAGACGTATATCTGAAGAACTCCGAGTCATAAACCACACAGGTAGATATTTAATAACTATTGTCAAGATCCTATTTGGATAATTGTGTCCAAAATGCATTGATATTGGTGACTACATGCAAATGATTTTGCATGTTTTATTGCTCATACCTAACTGTTCTTTCAGAGTAAATTCTAGTTCTAATCTACTTTCTGACGAAAAGAAAACACTTAATATTTGCTGCTGAAGATCATAGCTGTCCTTAGAGTGCCCTTTGCTGCCAGAGCAGAAATTAAAGTATAAAATACAGACATCTTTCTCTTGTACTTGACAGTGAGATGAATCAACGACCTGCGTAAATAGGAAAAAAAATATATTTGTCACATTAGCGTTCTTTCTCAAGTCACATTTATATTTTCCTTGAATTCTCAATGACATTTCAAGGATTAAAGAGATAATATGTATATATGTAAGTTACATTTTTCTTGTTGCAGCTGACAGATCCCCATTAAGTCAAGCTACACTGAAGAATGCAGGGAGAGATATTTTTTGACATTCAAGATATTTAGTGTCAGCATGGACACAGCCTTGCAGACTAATTTGTGACCAATGTCAGCACACTGACTTTGTTAGCCCTTATGCTAAATGAAGTAGAGCTAGTAAGCTACCAGGATACATGGCTATGCTAAATGAAGTAGAGCTAGTAAGCTACCAGGATACATGGCTATGCTAAATGAAGTAAAGCTAGTAAGCTACCAGGAGACATGGCTATGCTAAATGAAGTAGAGCTAGTAAGCTACCAGGAGACATGGCTATGCTAAATGAAGTAGAGCTAGTAAGCTACCAGGATACATGGCTATGCTAAATGAAGTAAAGCTAGTAAGCTACCAGGATACATGGCTATGCTAAATGAAGTAGAGCTAGTAAGCTACCAGGAGACATGGCTATGCTAAATGAAGTAAAGCTAGTAAGCTACCAGGATACATGGCTATGCTAAATGAAGTAGAGCTAGTAAGCTACCAGGATACATGGCTATGCTAAATGAAGTAAAGCTAGTAAGCTACCAGGATACATGGCTATGCTAAATGAAGTAGAGCTAGTAAGCTACCAGGATACATGGCTATGCTAAATGAAGTAGAGCTAGTAAGCTACCAGGATACATGGCTATGCTAAATGAAGTAGAGCTAGTAAGCTACCAGGGGACATGGCTATGCTAAATGAAGTAGAGCTAGTAAGCTACCAGGATACATGGCTATGCTAAATGAAGTAAAGCTAGTAAGCTACCAGGATACATGGCTATGCTAAATGAAGTAGAGCTAGTAAGCTACCAGGATACATGGCTATGCTAAATGAAGTAAATCTAGTAAGCTACCAGGATACATGGCTATGCTAAATGAAGTAGAGCTAGTAAGCTACCAGGATACATGGCTATGCTAAATGAAGTAGAGCTAGTAAGCTACCAGGATACATGGCTATGCTAAATGAAGTAAAGCTAGTAAGCTACCAGGATACATGGCTATGCTAAATGAAGTAGAGCTAGTAAGCTACCAGGGGACATGGCTATGCTAAATGAAGTAGAGCTAGTAAGCTACCAGGATACATGGCCATGCTAAATGAAGTAGAGCTAGTAAGCTACCAGGATACATGGCTATGCTAAATGAAGTAAAGCTAGTAAGCTACCAGGATACATGGCTATGCTAAATAAAGTAAAGCTAGTAAGCTACCAGGAGACATAGCTATGCTAAATGAAGTAGAGCTAGTAAGCTACCAGGATACATGGCTATGCTAAATGAAGTAAAGCTAGTAAGCTACCAGGATACATAGCTAT
This sequence comes from Ilyophis sp. 1 JC-2022, assembly GCA_022702515.1. Classification (NCBI taxonomy): domain Eukaryota; kingdom Metazoa; phylum Chordata; class Actinopteri; order Anguilliformes; family Synaphobranchidae; genus Ilyophis; species Ilyophis sp. 1 JC-2022. The sequence goes on along the minus strand of CM040404.1, from coordinate 6,670,441 downwards.
GCTAAATGAAATAAAGCTAGTAAGCTACCAGGATACATGGCTATGCTAAATGAAATAAAGCTAGTAAGCTACCAGGATACATGGCTATGCTAAATGAAGTAAAGCTAGTAAGCTACCAGGATACATGGCTATGCTAAATGAAATAAAGCTAGTAAGCTACCAGGATACATGGCTATGCTAAATGAAATAAAGCTAGTAAGCTACCAGGATACATGGCTATGCTAAATGAAGTAGAGCTAGTAAGCTACCAGGATACATGGCTATGCTAAATGAAGTAGAGCTAGTAAGCTACCAGGATACATGGCTATGCTAAATGAAGTAGAGCTAGTAAGCTACCAGGGGACATGGCTATGCTAAATGAAGTAGAGCTAGTAAGCTACCAGGATACATGGCTATGCTAAATGAAGTAAAGCTAGTAAGCTACCAGGATACATGGCTATGCTAAATGAAGTAAATCTAGTAAGCTACCAGAATACATGGCTATGCTAAATGAAGTAGAGCTAGTAAGCTACCAGGATACATGGCTATGCTAAATGAAGTAGAGCTAGTAAGCTACCAGGATACATGGCTATGCTAAATGAAGTAAAGCTAGTAAGCTACCAGGATACATGGCTATGCTAAATGAAGTAGAGCTAGTAAGCTACCAGGGGACATGGCTATGCTAAATGAAGTAGAGCTAGTAAGCTACCAGGATACACGGCCATGCTAAATGAAGTAGAGCTAGTAAGCTACCAGGATACATGGCTATGCTAAATGAAGTAAAGCTAGTAAGCTACCAGGATACATGGCTATGCTAAATAAAGTAAAGCTAGTAAGCTACCAGGAGACATAGCTATGCTAAATGAAGTAGAGCTAGTAAGCTACCAGGATACATGGCTATGCTAAATGAAGTAAAGCTAGTAAGCTACCAGGATACATGGCTATGCTAAATGAAATAAAGCTAGTAAGCTACCAGGATACATGGCTATGCTAAATGAAATAAAGCTAGTAAGCTACCAGGATACATGGCTATGCTAAATGAAGTAGAGCTAGTAAGCTACCAGGATACATGGCTATGCTAAATGAAGTAGAGCTAGTAAGCTACCAGGATACATGGCTATGCTAAATGAAGTAGAGCTAGTAAGCTACCAGGATACATGGCTATGCTAAATGAAGTAGAGCTAGTAAGCTACCAGGGGACATGGCTATGCTAAATGAAGTAGAGCTAGTAAGCTACCAGGATACATGGCTATGCTAAATGAAGTAAAGCTAGTAAGCTACCAGGATACATGGCTATGCTAAATGAAGTAAAGCTAGTAAGCTACCAGGATACATGGCTATGCTAAATGAAGTAGAGCTAGTAAGCTACCAGGATACATGGCTATGCTAAATGAAGTAGAGCTAGTAAGCTACCAGGATACATGGCTATGCTAAATGAAGTAAAGCTAGTAAGCTACCAGGATACATGGCTATGCTAAATGAAGGAGAGCTAGTAAGCTACCAGGGGACATGGCTATGCTAAATGAAGTAGAGCTAGTAAGCTACCAGGATACACGGCCATGCTAAATGAAGTAGAGCTAGTAAGCTACCAGGATACATGGCTATGCTAAATGAAGTAAAGCTAGTAAGCTACCAGGATACATGGCTATGCTAAATGAAGTAAAGCTAGTAAGCTACCAGGGGACATGGCTATGCTAAATGAAGTAAAGCTAGTAAGCTACCAGGATACATGGCTATGCTAAATGAAGTAAAGCTAGTAAGCTACCAGGATACATGGCTATGCTAAATGAAGTAAAGCTAGTAAGCTACCAGGATACATGGCTATGCTAAATGAAATAAAGCTAGTAAGCTACCAGGATACATGGCTATGCTAAATGAAGTAAAGCTAGTAAGCTACCAGGATACATGGCTATGCTAAATGAAATAAAGCTAGTAAGCTACCAGGATACATGGCTATGCTAAATGAAATAAAGCTAGTAAGCTACCAGGGGACATGGTTGTATATCAAGGTAAAAAAAGAAAACCATTGAAATGCATGATCTTAAAAAAACAGACTTGAATTACTTGTATCTGACGACTTCCCTCGCCTTTTCGGGGAAATGTTTTTTTCAAGATTCATGACCAATGAAAAAGAGAAAGTCTCTGGCTTTCAACAAAAAAATGAATTTTTGCACCTTGTTGTCTTTTTCTTTGCAATTTCCTGAATTTGCCTAGTATATTGTAGTTAACGTTAATAAATGCATGTCAACGTCAAATATTACATTTGAAAAGGAAAAAACCATAGGCGCTAAATCTCGTGATTGAAAAGCTGCACCAGATTGATTCTGCTCTCTATATCAAAGTGCTAATTAACATTCATAGCTTTAAATAAACCCTTAACCGGGAACCGTGAGGAGAAAAATACTTAATTCCAACTGGATATTTGTTTTTAGTAAAGACACCCACACCTGGTGCTTATTGTGATGACTAGAATTTATAATTTGTGCAAATGTACGATAATTTATTACAAATTCAATGTTGTGGTGCAGTAGATTGCGCTGTGGATTTTTCTCTGTGTCCATGTGGGTTTCCTCCAGGTTCTCCAGTCCAAAGACATGAAAGTGAGACTAATTGGAGGGCTCTCAATTGCATGCTGGGATAAGCTCCAAAGTTGTGCACTTTGCCATTATCATCATTCAAAGCTGTAAATAGATATTTCAAGTGAACAACTGGCCCACTTTTACTGCTTTACAAAAGCAACAAGGCATTAAAAAAAAGAAGCAAAAGTTTATACTCCTACCGATGGTGTCTGAATATAAAATTAAATGCAACTGTCAATTGCAGTGACAATGACATTGCTGAAAGACAGAAGACAAGCTAGCGATGTTCTAATTTATTTGTGTGTAGTCGATGCCTTTTCAAGACGCGTCTGCGTTCGGCTGAAAAACAAGCCAGTCACATTCCGTGCCTCCGAGCAATTTTGTGACAACTGCGCAGCAGGGCACAGCATGATTGACAGCGGTGCCAAAAAATAGGATTCATATTAATTCACGTTACAGTTCATTTCATTGTTCAAATGAAGGCATATCGCTTTCAGAATACTGTAGGCTACATTGCCTATAGAATGTACAGACATTCATAGAATTCATCTCTATTGAAGTACAAATGGAAGCTGTCAAATTCCAACCAGAGCCAACAGGTATCTTTTTACGTCATGCACTGCTTAGGTAACAATGATGTCTTAAATTACGTTAGAGTAATTGCTGTATTAAGGTGATTGTGGAAAAATTATTTTTACATAATTAAAAAATATATATACGTGCATATAACGTATAAATAAATAAACAAATAAATTAAATTGTACTCCTTTCCAGCTTCAGTTGGAGGGGTGAGGAACCTCACCTTTTGTTATGGCTGGGAGAAGGCATGTCGACAGCCACCCGTATGACGCCAGAGGGGGTCCTTTCACAGTAACAATATGGCTGTCTTCTGCAAAGGCAGGAGCCGGTTTAAGCATGTACTGCTTCAGAAAACTTTAATAAGAACCTTAGCAGGTAACGTTAAGCTGTTTTTAGTGTCTCGTCATTGGGAATATTTGTTAATTTAATGTATCGTTTTTGTACCATTTTGGCTGCTTCCGTTGTCACTGTTGTAGTAGCTAGCTAAGTGGTTATATTATCTGCGTAACTGTTAGCTAACGTTCACTACGAATGTCAAAGTGATCAGTCCAACAGAACAGATTAGCCACGATAGTGGCCTTTCTTACTTATGTCCAAAGTATCTACCTCACTTGTTTGCTAATATGCGGCCAGTTTATGAGTTATACTTCAAATCGTATACTTCCATGCTCCGCAGTACCGTACTTCGCTATGGACTCACATGGATGCGCTTTGCTCGCTATGCGTGCTCAGAGCATGGAAGTCTGCGGTGTGGGACACAGCCTATGTGTTTATGACGATATCATGCTTTTTTTGTAGGGAAATTTGACTATGATCTCGTGGTTATTGGTGGGGGTTCCGGAGGGCTGGCGTGTTCAAAAGAAGGTAAACTGTGATGTAACGGTATACTTTTTAAATAATCAATATTATATCATAGAGCTGTCTTTAGAATTGTACCTCTCTTGATCAGATGGTTGTCGGACGCTCATTGTCATATCAGTTTTGTATGACTAATATTATTGATCAAATGAAACCTACTGTAATACTTTTAGCGACTCCCAACAGTGTAACGTTAGCATGTTCTTTATATGTGATCGGCGCCGTATAAACTAGAATAACGTGCGTTTTGTTATTCCTTCACAGCCGCGCAGTTAGGGAAGAAAGTTGCTGTCCTGGACTATGTCGAACCATCTCCAAATGGTGAGATATTTAAGTCTGTCTTAAGCAGAATAAACGGGTTTCTCTACTTCAGAACAATCTTTTATCTTACCAGAAAAAGAAGGGGGGAAAAAAGTGTATTACACAAGTGTATTGGAATGGAATTTTTAACCTTAAATTTATCAGGGTTAAATATTACATGATGATGAGGACAGTGATTTACGAGTTATTCTTCCCTGGTTTACCTCCAGGCACAAAATGGGGTCTTGGTGGAACATGTGTGAATGTTGGCTGTATTCCAAAGAAGCTCATGCACCAGTCTGCTCTGCTGGGAACAGCAGTGAAGGATGCCAGTAATTATGGGTGGAAACTGCCTCCCACAGTAACACATGACTGGTGAGGTTAAATTAGTAAACATAAGAAAGTGAACGTAATTCATTTTTGCTATTTATTAAAATAATAAAATAATATAATAAATGGATATTAAAAGTATTTATATCTTCACAGTGGATGTGTTGTTCTGGGCTGTGTCCGAATTAGAGCCCTACTGCGTTCTGTGCTGTATACTAGCATACTATGTATAGTTTACTGCATATTGTTTAGTATGCAACATGCAGTATGCACAAAAATATCCTCCATACTATTATCAGCGAAAACCTGGAAATTCAGGGATTTTAACTACACTGGATTTAGAGAACATTTTGCCTACTTAACAACTTTCTCATCCATTGTATTCAACAAACAAACTCAATGGTATAGAAGGGTGCTGATTCGGACACAGCCTCGGCTCAAATTACTGTGAACAGGTTTTATGAATTTTTTTTAATGAGAAGACTAGGTGTCGCCATCTAGTGGTGTTTTTAGTGCATTTACTCTAGTCGCTTGAGAATGAGTGCTGTTGGGCATGGCTGACTTAGTTAATATTATTCAGTAAATTTTTTTCAGTTTTTTGAAAGAGTTTTTGCAACTCTGAATTGTACATTCAAATTCCAAATACATTTGCGAATGAAATCTCCAGACTGTCAGCAGAACCTTTGCAGATCTCAACACAAGCTCCTGGAATTCTGGCCGTGTAGAACCTCCTCTCAATAAATCTTCTCATACTTGCACTGTGCTTGCGTACAACTTTGTTCCAGTACAAAAAAAATAAAAAACAAGTTAGCTTTTTCAACTAACAGTGCTTTCTGTGTACTGCAGGGCCACTATGGCAGAGGCTATGCAGAATCACGTCAAGTCCCTCAACTGGGGCCACCGTGTCCAGCTAAAGGATAAGTGAGTGACTCTTTCTGGCTGAGAATTCTGGGAATTGTAGTGTTCTTTTCTATGGGGATAGGCACACTCAAAGCCTCATCTCTGGCCACCGTACCCGATTCCCGTGGGCAGCAGTGTAGTATAATGGTTAAGGAACTGGCCTTGTAACCCAAAGGTTGCAGGTTCAATTCCCAGGTAGGACACTGCCGTTGTACCCTTGATGCCTGTAATGTAATGTAATATAATCATTGTTTATAGAAAAATAAGTAAATATTTGAATAATTTCCAACAAAAAGGAAAACATTGTCATTACCATGGGGGAGCAGGAACATGTTTAAAGTAAAATAAAGGGTGGCGCTCATTCTAAAAGCAAGACTAAACCTATAAGGCAAGTGACAAAGAAGGCAGCATCCAACCAAACGTTCAAAGTAACACTTAAATCCATAACTGTCGGCCATTTTGTGATTGATGTGAAAGCAGTCATGGTGAGATCTGGCCCAGCTCTTCGGAATTGATTTCCTGGAAGTATTCCAAGCTGTCAGGTTGTATTGATTTTGGGTTGTTTGGCAGAGAGAATGGGCCTCAGGCGGTTAAACCCACTGACACGCTGCAGGAAGGGAAGCGCATCTCCACCAAACTCGCAGAAATACCACACTAGAGGCATCCCCACAATATGCTGGAGGGAGCACAGTACGCCTAGAGAGCACCTAGCAAGGCTAAGGCTTACCACTGCTATTTAAAACGACTATAAAGAGTCAAGTAGACCCTGTGTACACAATTTAAATGCATTGGTTGTTGGTGGGTAAATTTGTAGAATTTAATTTCCACATCTAAATTCACACATTAAGAGTGTGGAGTTGCCAAAAAACAATGTGCAGTGGTGAAATGCAGGCGGCAGTGTAGTATAATGGTTAAATAACTTGGCCTTGAAACCGAAAGGTTGCAGGTTCGATTCCCAGGTAGGACACTGCCGTTGTTCCCTTGAGCAAGGTACTTAACCTGAATTGCTTCAGTATATATATCCAGCTGTATAAATGGATAATATGTAAAGAAATATATATATATATTAAATGCTAAAAAGTTGTGTAAGTCGCTCTGGATAAGCATCTGCTAAATGCCTGTAATGTAATGTAATGAAATGCCTTCTGGGGGTGTACATGCACAAAAGAGTGAGAGAGCGTTGGAGACGGGATGGAGGCACGGATTAGGCGTGCGTGCGTGCGTGCGTGCGTGCGTGCGTGCGTGCGTGCGTGCGTACGAGTGAGCTACAGGGAAAGCTACATTGAAGCAAAGAGGCTGGTCCATAATGCTGCTGTTATCATCAAATAAACACAATGTATTATTTTACAGCCTGCATCTGTGTGAATGTGTCCCTTTGTGTCAGAGAGAGAAAAACAGGGACCGCAAGTTATCCTGTATGCGGGGGTGGTGTTTAGCATTTATGAATATAATACAATAAAATAATGATGACCTTGAATGTAATCCAAAAAGAGTGGGAGATTCCTTGTGAGAAAGTAGACTATAATAAACTATTATTATACAGACCCTTATCTGCCTTTAAAACCACTTTTACTCACTATAGCTCAGTATGAATCAGAGGAGAATGGTGGATCATGGGATATGATGTCTTGGTATGACTATAGTGTTCTCTTAAAGGGTAACAAAACACGCTGGTTTCGCTAGATCCCGCCCCCTTTTGAAATTTGAAAAATTCCAAAATCTGGGCGTGATAAGGTAATATAATATAGAGTACTCAAGTGACTACGCACGCTGGTTTCGGAAGTAAATTCTCCATACATTTAGAGCATAGACTTTAACTAAAGCTTACTTTTAAACCATTTCTACTGATTATATTTTACCGTCAATTTCCCGGATTGTTTAATATAACGCCTGTTCGCAAACAATGTCGTTTTTCTGGACCAGCTTCGAGTATATTTTACGTTTTAGTATTTTTTTTGTGAACATACCTGCACATGCACTGGTAAAAAACTCCACGTCGCATAATTCCCTCCACACGAGCAGCCTTGGCTCCAGACGTTGTCATATAACATTAGCCAGCAGTAGCACACAGCTCTGTTTTTAAACACTTTTTTATAATGTTAGCTAGCTAGCTTTAAGGACTAAAAGCTAGAATTGCTTTATGTGGTTAACCGTAGCATAGTTTCTGACCTTGTCGGGCGGGCTTCTCTACTTAGCAAGCTAATGTTAGCACGTCTTCAGTGGCAGTAGTCTACTCCCATCTGCCACAGAGCAGACAGACGAGATGATATCTTATCGGTCGAGAACCACCCGTGTGTTGCAGTACTGGATATGCAGTCCATTAAAGTGGACTACAAGTCGAACGACAATCATTAATGCATTACTTTAAAAAATTTAAATTGGAACATGCGATATATGGTCTATATCTTTGTACCACACAGGCTAATCCAGGAACGTTTCAGCTCATTCTATAAATCAAATTTCAAGAAATAGTAGATAGTCTCCGAAGCCCATTCTATCAATGTAATGTAATGTAATGTAATGTAATCTTCCATAGGGAATTTACTTCCGAAACCAGACTCCGCCCACGACGGACATACTCACTTGAGTACTCTATAGGAGCTGAGCTCCCAGGTATCAAAACACGCCCCAGAAATTTTTTTCCACTAGTAGCCAAAAGCTAATTTCTACTCTGGACAGCACTCACAGCGGCTGCTTTGTTCCACTCTCTCTCTCTCTTGCTACCTCTCTCACTCATACACACAAAACACGCTAGCTCCAGCTGCTGCCGAGCCCCCATTTGAGCTCATAATGATGCGGCCAGGAAGCAGAAAATCACACGCTGTCCAAATAGTTACCCACGCCATGTAGGCGACTCATTTTACAAAGACTGTAGGCAATCACACTATCTGCAACATATCAACTATTGGTTTCCATTTCAACTGGGCGCACATGTGGTCACTGCACTGAACTCTCTCCAAGAGAGAATGTCTGTTAGGGACGTACGTTGCAGAGCTAAACGTGTAGCATGCATATACTACAACTCCTGGCTCAACTATTTGACCCAAATCCCCCCTTTCTGCAGGAAATACCACATATAGCAATAATATACCCTAAAACATAAATTCAACAATATTTTTAACCAACAAAATGTAAATAACTGCCCTCGTCCACAGTTAGCACTGCAGCTCACACTGAACAGTGTCGTGCAGCGCGAGTAATAGTTTGTTTGCAAAAAATATTTGACATAAACAGGTCAGCAAGGGCACAGTGTGAACAAGTAAAAATTTTGATTTTTACTTACTCGTCAGAAGAAAAAAAATTTTAGTTTTGTTTAACATAAAAAAAAAGGAAATAGCAACCAATGCACGCACGCAGAGAGTAGTTTTTTCCATGTCCCTGTAGATAGTAGTTGTGTTCATGCTTTATTATTATTTTTTATTTTTAAAAAAGTAGTATATATATATATATATTTTTTTTTTTTAGCTAGCTACTTACTAACTAAGAAAAAAAAAAAAAAAAAAAAACAAAAAGGATCAAGCTAACTATAAAAAAAAAAAAATAAATACCAAAAAAAAAATAAAATATACTACTAACTAAAAAAAAAAAAAAAAAAAAAAACAAGCTTGCTGCTATCGCTCGCTGCTCTCCTCCTATCTCCTCTCTCCATCAAAGCAACCACTGCCATGCCCACCCTCACTCCAAAACACCGCCACCACGGTGAACGGTGGGGTGTAGCTTAACAGGTTTTCATTCATTCGTCACCGGGAGGAATACTGGAGCTTTCTCTGACCAAGCACAGACAGCACACGTGCACGTACGTTTTACCTAACGTTTTACCACTAGAGACACTTTTGAGCCAGATTCTTAAAATTTGTGCTTTTTTGTCAAGATTTGGACCAGGATCAATCAGTAATACTTAGAAAAAAACCAAATGTGTCAGTTATCATCTAAAATAAGTTGATTTAGTGCTTTTTTAGCCTTTAAAGCACATCCTTGTGTCAGGTTTCTCAGCAGTGTTTGCCACTGCATTTATGATGCGCTGACAGCCTCTGAATTATTACTATTTTTATTTATTTGTTTGACAGGCTCCCCTCTCCAAAGAGACTGGAACTGCTTACATTTTTACACACAATTAAAATATGTATTGTAAGAATGTATCACACACCAGTTATACAACTGGATACTCTGGCCCAGATCATTGCTGTAAAAGAGAGCGTGTTCCCTGTAATTTACCTGGTTAAATAAAGGATTAGTACAGTAAGTTTTAAGTTTTACTCAAGGGTATGACCGCTTTGCCTCCACCTGGGGTTTGAACCTGCAGCCTCCCTGTTACAGGGTTAAATAAAGTACTAAATAAACAAATATGCATCTTACAAAAGCAATTAGGGCTGAGTAGTTTTACTCAAGGGTATGACCGCTTTGGCTCCACCTAGGGTTTGAACATGCAGCCTCCCTGTTACAAGGTGCTGTACCCTAATCGTTAAACTACACTGTCCCTTTAAGCGGTGCCTTTTCAGTCAGACGTCCGGCACACTCGCATGACGGAGCGAAACATCTGTGCGGTTTTGGCTCTGACTCTTCCGTCCCCGTTGAGTGTTTGATGCGAGACGTTTCCTTACAGGCCCTGAAGGCTTGTTGGTACACAGAGAGTACAGCTGTAGCACAGACAGGTCTAAAGGCCCTGAGGGAAAACAGGTGCTCTGCTGTCACCGCACCGTCACACGCTGTCCTGTTAACAGATCCCGTCTCTGAGCAGCCTAATGACTGTACATCCACCCAAAATGGGGAAAGACTTGACCTTTGCAGGGCCTCTGGTATTTGGGAGCCCGGCCGTACGTCTTGCGTCGACCTAAGAAGCTAGCAGCTTTATCTGTGCTTTGGCATTTTCCGAGCGGCCCATCTGTGTGTTTCTCTTTCTATTTTTACAGGAAAGTGGAGTATTTGAACTTGAAGGGCAGTTTGATGGACGAACACACCATCAGAGGGGTTGATAATGCCGGGACAGAGGTATGAACTCCTTCCTGCTGCTGCCTAGAATTCCGAAATAATTTATTATTTTTTTATGAAGCCACAATATAAAAATGTACACTTGTAATGGGCAGTATAAAAACTTTGCTCCGTTCAAAGTTTAAAAAATGTAAATCTCAAATGTATGAAACAGGCTTAATATGTGACTTAATATGTGAGTATATTGTTTTCTTTACCATGGCACTTTTACCTGCAGTGACCCCATCTCTGTCTGTAACCCTCTCTGCTGAATAAATTGAAAAAATACTTGGGTTGAGGGGGGTGCTGATGTCTGCTCTCCAATTAGGGGAAATTAACCTCAAAATAAAGGGTTTGTGTTCCTGATGAGATCCCAGGTCGGATTGTATGAGTAGGCCAGTCCGAATGCACCTCTCTGATTGGTTGGGAGGGTGCAGCCAAACTTTCCGCCACCGCTTACGGCTTCCACGTTTTGGACGCCCGAATTTGATTCTCTCTCTCTCTCTCTCTCTCTCTCTCTCTCTCTCTCTCTCTCTCTCTCTCTCTCTCTCTCTCTCTCTCTCTCTCTCTCTCTCTCTCTCTCTCTCTCTCTCTCTCTTCTCTGCAGACGATCATGACGGCGGAGAACATTGTGATCGCCACTGGACTGAGACCCAAGATCCCCACCAACGTGAGTCCTCCTCCAGCCTCCAGCGCTATCCCACGTTTCCTGTGAACCATAGAGAGATCTGGAGCTGGAGCACTCAATCATAATGGGAGATGATAAATAATGAATTGAAGCGATAATGATAATGAAACATCCGCGCTTTGTTTGGTTTCTAATGCACGCTGTTGTATTGGCTTTTTTTATTTTTTATTTTTTATTTTTTTAGCCGACACTTAATTTTCTAATTACTGGGACTAGGCAGAGCGGAGCTCGTACTCAAAACTGGCACTAAATTCTTGGCACACTGTTATCTGAAAGTGGGGTTTGATGTTTTTCACAGTGCTTGTAATACAAATGTAATGCCCTGTTGATTACAAGCTGAAAGTAATTTGCCACAACATCTGAATTTTTTTTTCAATAAGAGCGTCAATTGGATTTGGCTTTTTTTTTCTTTTTTTTCTCTCCTCCCCGCAGTGAAATGACATTCGCTGTTGACAACACAAAGCTGTATATCTGGCGTTATAAAGAATCTGTGGTGTGGCCTTGTACGGCTCATAGACCAGGGGGAGAGGCGTGGGATGGTCCGTTTGTCACCAGCTCACGCCATCACTGGAGAAGTATTGCTTTTCCCTTTCTGGGTTGAGTTTGCCTTTGTCTGGCTTTTCAAAGAGCCGACTGCTGAGTTTCTAATGATAACGAGAGGATCTTCTGTATCACAAAGACTGCATCCGATAACGGGTTACCCAGAAACGCAGTGCAGCGCCGTAAATATCGTACCAGCCTGATTTCTGACACAGATCTGAAGATTGTTGTTATTGTAATTAGAATAAGATGCAGATGGGTTTTTTATGTTGTATCTTCAGGTCCCTGGAGCAGCGGAATATGGCATTACCAGCGATGATCTCTTCTGGCTCAAAAAGTCTCCTGGGAAGACGTGAGTGAGACACTACTATGACATCATCATCACAATGCTTCCGAAACCCATTGTGTCTCGTCGCTACATAGTTTCCAGTGTAGAGTAGACTGCTGTTCTCACATTCGGCCACTAGATGGCGATGAAGGTTTAACATGCATATCACTTTGAAGAGGAATGTTGATTGAATCCTGGCCACTGTGACCGGCGTGCTGACATTCTGCCATAGCCATAACCTGGATGAGACACTGATGGAAAGAGTGCAGCTGAAGTGTCGTCCTCCTTCCTGATCTTAGGAAGACTGGGGGCGGGGTCTATTGGTTGGTATTTTGGAGGCAGGGTGGGTGGTGAAGACTGACAGAGAGGTTGACAGACTGTTGTCTCACCTGCGGGAGGTGTTTTGGGGGAGGGGAGGGGGGGGACATGTTGAGTGATGGGATGCTCTGCCCCAACCCCCCACCCCCCACCCCCCAAAAAAAAACACACTCGAGCTCCAGGCACACGTGCAGCGGGGGGGGGGGGGGGGATGATTGATTATGTTGCCGTGGCAACATAAAGGCCAAGCCTACTTCAGCTATGATTGACACTCTGATTACAGGAAGTCAGCACTGCAACACTGCCCGTTTTGTTGATTAGATGGAATATCTCACGCAACTTTGGATTTTGATAGCAGTGATGAAGTTGGTTCTTTCACATCAGAGCGACATTAAAGTAGATTAATAATAAGCAATAAGCAGTGTTTTTAAGTGGCTCATGTGTATTTCTCTAGCTGCACTTACATTTTTTATTTTTTTTTACTTCCTGTGGAAATATTTCTTTCTATTCCTTTCTTTTTTTACGAAGAGTGCGCATGATTTGAGCAGATTTGTGATCAGTTAAGCCGGCGAGATGTTGCTCGCGCTGGCCAGTTAAAACAAGTCGATTTGAACAGCGGAAAGTGGACAGCCAGCAAATGAGATGAATAATTACATTTCCCCGGAGGAAGATCTTCCAGGAAAAGCTGAAGAAATCAAAGACTGGAGGGGTTGTCAGATTAAAGAAGATTAACTGCCGCTCATTTCCAGCCGTGTCTGTTTGTCCGTCTGTCCGCGCGCTTGGCTTGGAGCTCGAGTTGTAACAGTGGGCAGAGGGAGCATGCTGTTTATCCTGCGCATACCTCACTTTAAGCTCTATTATAGCCTGCAGGGGCTACAGTGATGTTCCTCAGCTCTTACTGCTGTATCAGCTGCTTTACAGAGGAGACTCACTACTGTATCAGCTGCTTTACAGAGGAGACACACTACTGTATCAGCTGCTTTACAGAGGAGTCACACACACTGTATCAGCTGCTTTACAGAGGAGACTCACTACTGTATCAGCTGCTTTACAGAGGAGACACACTACTGTATCAGCTGCTTTACAGAGGAGACACACACACTGTATCAGCTGCTTTACAGAGGAGACACACTACTGTATCAGCTGCTTTACAGAGGAGACACACTACTGTATCAGCTGCTTTACAGAGGAGACACACACACTGTATCAGCTGCTTTACAGAGGAGTCACACACACTGTATCAGCTGCTTTACAGAGGAGACTCACTACTGTATCAGCTGCTTTACAGAGGAGACACACTACTGTATCAGCTGCTTTACAGAGGAGACACACTACTGTATCAGCTGCTTTACAGAGGAGACTCACTACTGTATCAGCTGCTTTACAGAGGAGACACACTACTGTATCAGCTGCTTTACAGAGGAGACTCACTACTGTATCAGCTACTTTACAGAGGAGACACACTACTGTATCAGCTGCTTTACAGAGGAGTCACACACACTGTATCAGCTGCTTTACAGAGGAGACTCACTACTGTATCAGCTGCTTTACAGAGGAGACACACTACTGTATCAGCTGCTTTACAGAGGAGACACACTACTGTATCAGCTGCTTTACAGAGGAGACTCACTACTGTATCAGCTGCTTTACAGAGGAGACACACTACTGTATCAGCTACTTTACAGAGGAGACTCACTACTGTATCAGCTGCTTTACAGAGGAGACTCACTACTGTATCAGCTGCTTTACAGAGGAGACACACTACTGTATCAGCTGCTTTACAGAGGAGACACACTACTGTATCAGCTACTTTACAGAGGAGACACACTACTGTATCAGCTGCTTTACAGAGGAGACTCACTACTGTATCAGCTGCTTTACAGAGGAGACACACTACTGTATCAGCTGCTTTACAGAGGAGACTCACTACTGTATCAGCTGCTTTACAGAGGAGACACACTACTGTATCAGCTGCTTTACAGAGGAGTCACACTACTGTATCAGCTGCTTTACAGAGGAGACACACTACTGTATCAGCTGCTTTACAGAGGAGACTCACTACTGTATCAGCTGCTTTACAGAGGAGACACACACACTGTATCAGCTGCTTTACAGAGGAGACACACTACTGTATCAGCTGCTTTACAGAGGAGTCACACTACTGTATCAGCTGCTTTACAGAGGAGACTCACTACTGTATCAGCTGCTTTACAGAGGAGACTCACTACTGTATCAGCTGCTTTACAGAGGAGACACACACTACTGTATCAGCTGCTTTACAGAGGAGACACACTACTGTATCAGCTGCTTTACAGAGGAGACTCACTACTGTATCAGCTGCTTTACAGAGGAGACACACTACTGTATCAGCTGCTTTACAGAGGAGACACACTACTGTATCAGCTGCTTTACAGAGGAGACACACTACTGTATCAGCTGCTTTACAGAGGAGTCACACTACTGTATCAGCTGCTTTACAGAGGAGTCACACTACTGTATCAGCTGCTTTACAGAGGAGACACACTACTGTATCAGCTACTTTACAGAGGAGACTCACTACTGTATCAGCTGCTTTACAGAGGAGACTCACTACTGTATCAGCTGCTTTACAGAGGAGACACACTACTGTATCAGCTACTTTACAGAGGAGACACACTACTGTATCAGCTGCTTTACAGAGGAGACACACACTACTGTATCAGCTGCTTTACAGAGGAGACACACTACTGTATCAGCTGCTTTACAGAGGAGACTCACTACTGTATCAGCTGCTTTACAGAGGAGACACACTACTGTATCAGCTGCTTTACAGAGGAGTCACACTACTGTATCAGCTGCTTTACAGAGGAGACACACTACTGTATCAGCTGCTTTACAGAGGAGACTCACTACTGTATCAGCTGCTTTACAGAGGAGACACACACACTGTATCAGCTGCTTTACAGAGGAGACACACTACTGTATCAGCTGCTTTACAGAGGAGTCACACTACTGTATCAGCTGCTTTACAGAGGAGACTCACTACTGTATCAGCTGCTTTACAGAGGAGACTCACTACTGTATCAGCTGCTTTACAGAGGAGACACACACTACTGTATCAGCTGCTTTACAGAGGAGTCACACACACTGTATCAGCTGCTTTACAGAGGAGACTCACTACTGTATCAGCTGCTTTACAGAGGAGACACACTACTGTATCAGCTGCTTTACAGAGGAGACACACTACTGTATCAGCTGCTTTACAGAGGAGACACACTACTGTATCAGCTGCTTTACAGAGGAGTCACACTACTGTATCAGCTGCTTTACAGAGGAGTCACACTACTGTATCAGCTGCTTTACAGAGGAGACACACTACTGTATCAGCTACTTTACAGAGGAGACTCACTACTGTATCAGCTGCTTTACAGAGGAGACTCACTACTGTATCAGCTGCTTTACAGAGGAGACACACTACTGTATCAGCTGCTTTACAGAGGAGACACACTACTGTATCAGCTGCTTTACAGAGGAGACACACTACTGTATCAGCTGCTTTACAGAGGAGACTCACTACTGTATCAGCTACTTTACAGAGGAGACTCACTACTGTATCAGCTGCTTTACAGAGGAGACACACTACTGTATCAGCTGCTTTACAGAGGAGACTCACTACTGTATCAGCTGCTTTACAGAGGAGACACACTACTGTATCAGCTGCTTTACAGAGGAGACTCACTACTGTATCAGCTGCTTTACAGAGGAGACTCACTACTGTATCAGCTACTTTACAGAGGAGACACACTACTGTATCAGCTGCTTTACAGAGGAGTCACACACACTGTATCAGCTGCTTTACAGAGGAGACTCACTACTGTATCAGCTACTTTACAGAGGAGACTCACTACTGTATCAGCTGCTTTACAGAGGAGACTCACTACTGTATCAGCTGCTTTACAGAGGAGACACACTACTGTATCAGCTACTTTACAGAGGAGACACACTACTGTATCAGCTGCTTTACAGAGGAGACACACTACTACTGTATCAGCTGCTTTACAGAGGAGACTCACTACTGTATCAGCTGCTTTACAGAGGAGACACACTACTGTATCAGCTGCTTTACAGAGGAGACTCACTACTGTATCAGCTGCTTTACAGAGGAGACACACTACTGTATCAGCTGCTTTACAGAGGAGACACACTACTGTATCAGCTGCTTTACAGAGGAGACACACTACTGTATCAGCTGCTTTACAGAGGAGACACACTACTGTATCAGCTGCTTTACAGAGGAGACACACTACTGTATCAGCTGCTTTACAGAGGAGACTCACTACTGTATCAGCTGCTTTACAGAGGAGACTCACTACTGTATCAGCTGCTTTACAGAGGAGACACACTACTGTATCAGCTGCTTTACAGAGGAGACACACTACTGTATCAGCTGCTTTACAGAGGAGACACACTACTGTATCAGCTGCTTTACAGAGGAGACTCACTACTGTATCAGCTGCTTTACAGAGGAGACACACTACTGTATCAGCTGCTTTACAGAGGAGACACACTACTGTATCAGCTGCTTTACAGAGGAGACACACTACTGTATCAGCTACTTTACAGAGGAGACACACTACTGTATCAGCTGCTTTAC
>CM040404.1:6643441-6650941 GCA_022702515.1 Ilyophis sp. 1 JC-2022 | reverse complement strand
GGGCACACTGGCTGCAGGTGTTTCCTCCTGCCCGCCAGGTATTGGTCAGCTGACCGATCCGCTGGTGCCTGGCTTCCTCCTTAATGCCAGCTCCTGAGCGGGTTTAGTCCTGCATTGATCTGGAGAGTATTTTTGGAGAGTGTCATTACAGACAGGTTGCCACTTGTCACATAAAGGGAAAAAAGGTAAATAGGGAAATAACTGTAAAATGATGTCCCGACTCCTGAAGGGATCATTAAGAATCTTGATGAACTTGTGGAAAACGACAGGACACAGAAAAGAGCAGCTGAATGAACACAGGATGTTGTAGAAAACAGCGGTGTGCGAGAGTGTGTGAAGTCGTGTTCCTAAACTCCTCCTGAAGATGTGGCCCTTGAGTGCGCCGGGTTTCTGACAGGCATCGGACTGGACACCACCGTCATGGTGCGCAGTCTCCCCCTCCGATGGTTTGACCAGGTACTGCGCCTCGTAAGAGGGGAATGGTGTTGGCTGCTTTTCATCATTTAAAATATTGAATTAAAATGTTTTAGCTACCGTGTGTGTGTGTTGGGGGCGATCTCTGACATTTTTCAATCAGCTGACATTTCAATCATGGTTCTGTTTCTCTCTCTCTCTCGCATCTCTTTTCTCATGCAGGAAATGGCCACTCTGGTAACAGACTACATGGACTCCGACGGCACCGATTTCATCTGGAATTGTATCCCTAAGAAGGTGGATGTGATGGCGTCGGGTGCCCTGCAGGTGACGTGGGAAGAAGCGGGTCCGAAGGGCGAGCAGAAGGACACATTTGACACGGTGTTGTGGGCCATTGGTGAGTGTTTGGGAGGGGAGCGGTGTGATTGGATGGCTGTACGCCCTGTCTCGCGATCATCACTGGGAGTGGTTACAGGTACAAGCTCTGTTACCTGCTGTCCCCTCCGCAATTGGCCAGAATCTAGAGATATTCTGCAGATCTGTGGTTTCCTGACTTTGTAGTGTCTGAAGGCCCATTTACGAATTTGGCAGAAACTCTCATCCAGTGTGATTTACACAGCTTACTTTCTATTTATTTGTTTTTATTTCATCCAGTCCGTTTATAAACCTCAGAGTTACAGACCCAGTACACTACCGCCATAATTTCTACTCCAGCCAGGCATGTAAACGCATAATTAAACTAACAGGAGCCCGCAGCATATCCATTTATCAACGGTCTGGGAGTGTTGTTGTGGTTTAAAGAGAGCTGCAAATCCTGCTGGCCTTTCAGAACCAGGGTTGAGTAGGCCTCAGATCTGCCTGAGCAGAAATAGGCTCCTCCTAAACTGGTGTAAGAGAGCAAAGCAGACGCTCGAGTTGGACTGGCACTCATGGCCTCTCACAGCCTGCTGTGCCAGAACAGGCTTCCCGCCACTCGCTTACAGTGCAAAGGACCCTGGGATTGCGGCGTTTCGCAGTCATAACTCTTCCAGGTTTTCTACAGAGATCTGCAGTGTCAGCAGGACGAGGGCCGTCAATTTGAAAACAAGGCAATAAACACGGTGCAATGGGACTCTCGGAGGAAGTGTTAATGACATGGGGGGAGGGGGGGGGGTCAGGATGAGCCCTTACAGGGGGTCAGCCTATTCCCTGCTTTGTTCTAACCCCCCACCCCCCAGTACAGCCTTCCTGACCCCTGCATTCCTGCGGAAATGAGCTGGATCTCTCCTCGTCCGTCTGTCACTGGGCGAGGTGTGATCACCTGGCGTGGCCACGCTAATCCCAGGACACCCCTCCCCCCCCCTCGTCTTGATGAATTTCTCTGGATTCTGTGGAAATGAGACAATGGGGGAGCATCCGTCTGCCCTCTGCCCCGCCCGTGTGCCTGAGAGTGACGAATTTCCCATCCCGGGGTACCTCCAGCCGATCCGAGTTCCTCCCTCATGACTCCGCCCCGTATCGCCTCACAACCCCCCCCCCCCCCACCACCACCACCACCACCACAGTGAGCTTCACACGGAATGTTCTAAGGGAAGATTTTTTCCACTGCACGCCCTTTTGGGGCGGCGCTAATGTGGCCGTCAGGCCTCAAGGCCGGGCTCACTCGGCGCTCGCCGGTTGCCCGGTAACGGCTGGAGGGGTAAATATTTGCGGAGGGGGGGTCTATTATATTATATATATAGTAAATATTTGCGGAGGGGGGGTCTCCAGCGGATACGCTCGGCGGATTCCTCCGCTCCAAAGGGAGTAAATGGGGCGCGGGGTGCACCCCGCTCAGAACACTGGCTCGGCGCTCGCGGTATTGGTTCTGACCGCTAACGCGTCACCGCCTGACTGGACCCACATGACTGGGGGGGGGGGTGGGGGATTGGGGGCTGCGGGTTTGTGACTTTCCCGCCTGTGGTTCTCTCTTTTCATGTCTCTTCGGCTGAACGGCTCCCTGGTCAGTCCGAGTTTATTTACTTACGCTGTTTTCAGCCTCTCGTTACTGATGTCATTTTGGTCTCCATGGAGACATTAAAGAGCCAACTGGAGTGAAATTTTGCAGCTCCACCCTCATACCCCCCCTCCTGGGCCGGGGTTGCCCCACTTTGGCCTCGACCCTGCCGGGGCACTTAAGGTTGCGGTTGTGGTCCCGGGTTAGGTGCCAAGCCCACTCCAGGTATCCCAGAGGACAGCGCTGGAATAGAACCTTTCCCGTCTGACGTCAGCTGGTGCTCTCTGCTTCCACTCCCTCCCTCGTCCTTTTACGCCTTTTCACCAAAAGCACAAAGCATGACCGAATCTGGGCTGAGCCGTGACCCTATCAAATATTTTATGAAATATTTTTACCCATCAGACACCAGTGAAATTCTGGTGGATTACTGACCCCCCCCCCCCCCCTCTTGTATTCAGAACAAAGATTATTTCGTCTATCATGATTAACACTACACATTTTTCTTTGTAACGTCTCATTAAAAATTCCCAGGGATTTGTGGGGCTGTTTTTCATTTTTTCCCGTCTGTAAATAGTTAAAATAGCTCAAATACATATTTGGATCATATGCATGCAAAGTGGTAACTGCCTGCAATATTTCAAATGTGCAGGTAAACGTTTTCTAACAATAATATACAATAAGTATGATGAGAATAGGTTTGTGTTACTGTCACATTGGCTGAAGGACTTTCCTGGTCAATCTGCTTTGCTCTCTTACACCAGTTTAGCTGATGGAACATACAAATAAAAATGCGCAAATTGTTTCATTGTCACTGAATGGAGGGGTGCTGTTCCCCCTGGCATTGCATTTACATTCACTGCACATTCAAACGCACCGCGTGCCAGCCGCTGGGGGAGGGGGGGAGAGAGAGAGAGGAGAGGGGGGGTGGGAGAGAGAGAGGAGAGGGGGGGGGGGGAGAGAGAGGAGAGGGGGGGGTGGGGGAGAGAGAGGAGAGGGGGGGGGTGGGGGAGAGAGAGGAGAGGGGGGGGTGAGAGAGGAGAGGAGGGGGGGGTGAGAGAGGAGAGGGGGGGGGGGTGGGGGAGGAGAGGAGGAGAGGGGGGGGTGGGGGGAGAGAGGAGAGGGGAGGAGGAGGGGGAGAGAGAGGAGAGGGGGGGTGAGAGAGGAGAGGAGAGGGGGGGGTGAGAGAGGAGAGGGGGGGTGGGAGAGAGAGAGGAGGGGGTGGGGGTGAGCGAGGAGAGGGGGGGGTGGGGGAGAGAGAGGAGAGGGGGGGGGGGGGGGAGAGAGAGGGGGGGTGGGGGAGAGAGAGGGGGGGTGGGGGAGAGAGAGGGGGGGTGGGGGTGAGAGAGGAGAGGAGAGGGGGGGTGGGGGTGAGAGAGGGAGAGGGGGGGGTGAGAGAGGAGAGGGGGGGGTGGGGGAGAGAGAGAGGAGAGGGGGGGGGTGAGAGAGGAGAGGAGGGGGGGAGAGAGAGAGAGGGGGGGTCAGAGAGGAGAGGAGGGGTCAGAGAGGAGAGGAGGGGTCAGAGAGGAGAGGGGGGGGTGAGAGAGGAGAGGGGGGTGAGAGAGGAGAGGGGGGGTGAGAGAGGAGGAGGAGGAGGAGAGCGGGGGAGAGAGAGGGGAGGAGGAGAGTGGAGAGGGGGGAGGAGGAGGAGGAGAGAGAGAGGGGGGGAGAGGGGGGGTGAGAGAGGAGAGGGGGGGAGAGAGAGGAGAGGGGGGGTGAGAGAGGAGAGGAGGGGTGAGAGAGGAGAGGGGGGGGTGAGAGAGGTGAGGGAGGAGGAGGAGGAGGAGGAGAGCGGGGGAGAGAGAGGGGAGGAGGAGGGGGGAGAGAGGGGAGGAGGAGGAGGAGAGAGAGAGGGGAGGAGGAGGGGGAGAGAGGAGGATGGGGAGAGAGGGAGAGGGGAAGAGGAGAGAGAGAGGGGAGCAGGGGGAGAGAGGGAGAGAGGGAGAGGAGTATACCTAACAGAATAAACCAGGATTATGCCTGAAGTCAAAGGGGTTCAAGAACATTAACCATTTCATTTTTGGGCTTGTGTTCAAAAAAGTGGTGCTAAAGTTAAACAAACTGAATTGTAAAGTATTGATTTAAAAAGTGGACAAATAAAACAATATGAAAATAGATCTCTAATAATTTCTATTAGTCCATACTAGAGACTCTCGTTGAACACTTGTCACTATACCAGGAAATTGAACTGAAGGTTTTTAGAATTTTCAGACAGAGGCGTTTTTGTAGAGCTAGAATTTGGGAGAGCAAAAAACCTCTATTTTGGTGGCATGTTTTCCTTAAAATCCACAAGCTTTTTCACACAAGCGAGTGGAACCATGTTCAAAGTCTTTACCATAAAAGCCGCCATTAGCCAATCAGCGTCTGGCTCTGGCAGTTTCCCTCCAATGAAGCAAAGCGGTTTTAGTTCTGACTGCGCTATGAGGGGTCTTTCAGGGCCATGAACAGGCTTTTTATTTTTTGGAGGGAATATGCTGAAATTAGTTGTGGGGGCTTGTGGGGAAGATTGCTATCGCGGACTGGGGGGGTTGTGATTGCAAAGGGCACCCGTGGTTTAAAATTTTTTAAAACTGCTGCAGCCAAGAGGGCATATGTTGGCGTCTATGTGTGTGTGTATGTGTGTGTGAGTGTGTGTGTGTGTGTGTGTGTGTGTGTGTGTGTGAGTGTGTATGTGTATGTGTGTGTGTGTGTGTGTGTGTGTGTGTGTATGTGTGTGTGTATGTATGTGTGTGTGTGTGTGTGTGTGTGTGTGTGTATGTGTGTATGTGTATGTGTGTGTGTGTGTGTGTGTATGTGTGTGTGTGTGTGTGTATGTGTGTGTGTGTGAGTGTGTATGTGTGTATGTGTGTATGTGTGTGTGTGTGTATGTGTATGTGTGTATGTGTGTATGTGTGTATGTGTGTGTGAGTGTGTATGTGTATGTGTGTGTATGTGTGTATGTGTGTGTGTGTGTGTGTGTGTGTGTGTGTGTGTGTGTGTGTGTGTGTGTGTGAGAGAGAGAGAGAGAGAGACTGGTGCTTTATCCTGAAATGAGCTCACTCAGTGATAGCCTCATCGCTGGTCAGAATGGTGAGGTCTGCGTAAGCTGCTGTCTCTGTGGCGGTAAAGACCTCCCGTGGCTGCAGTCTTCAAGCGTGTCCTTGTGGATACTTGAACGCCGTTTGGCCATGTATGCGCTCTCCGTGTGATAGACCCGTCGCCGTGAGAAACCCCCCCACGTCTGGCTAGGATCTGCCGTGTGGAGGTGTGGATGTCTCGGAAGACGCGACAGGGGAGAGCTGTGCTTATCTTGTGGAGAGAGAGAGAGAGAGAGAGAGAGAGAGAGAGAAGGGAGGCGAGACGAGACAATTGTGCTGCACGCTCCTCTGCAAAGTCAAGGACATTCTTCGGAGTAAACGCTGAGCTTTATGTGTGCAGGAATGCAGTGGTAAACAAAGGAGTCTATTCAGCGCTTATGAGCGTGCAGAAGCCTGGGAATGTCTACCCTGGAGTTCACACGGTGTAACTACGCCATGGCGACCAGGGGAGGGCGCTGGTGGGCATGGTCCACTCGAATCTGCATCGGTCACCCCCAGATGCCCTGGTTCTGCATGATCGCCAGGGTGGTCCTCTCAGGCCACAAAACCCGGTCCGCGACCACCAACGCTAGATACGCCCAGGAGACGATCTGTAGATCTGAGTCCGTATTCATATAGAATCTGACAAGGGCTCGTGAAGCATCTCAAAACCGGAGCATGGATCTAGGATCGGGTTTGACCTTTAGGCTCAAAAGGTCAAAGCCATAACAGGTTATGGACAACAGTGGAAAACTTATCCTAGATAAGGGCATGTATTCATAAAGAATCTGACGAGGGGCCTGTATTCATAAAGAATCTGACGAGGGGCCTGTATTCATAAAGAATCTGACAAGGGGCCTGTATTCATAAAGAATTGGAGGCTTTTAGCTCCTCATGTATAAAGTTGGGATATATGCAGAGGTTCTTCGATCAACACTACTCTGAGACACTGTTGAGTATGGCCCTGACCTGGGGTCAGTTCTCCCTGTACCCTCATAGTGTGTGGCGTTAGGATACGGACAGGAGGGACCTGATCCTGGATCAGTGCTCTGCTTGGGGAAGCAGATCTGGTGTCTTGGCCCTGCTGTGTAATGTGTTGAGGAAGAGAGAGGTGTCTGTAACGCCCCCCCCCCCCCCCACCCCACCCCCACCCCCTGCCTAGTATCACTATCGATGGACAGATTCTCGGGCCCCGCGATCGAGGCGAGGGCGAGGAAGAGGAAGAGGAAGTTGTTCTTCGGCTCCGGCCAGGAAAAGGGTCCCCGGGTTTGTTGTTTTTTGTGGGGCGATACCATCGCCGGTGGAACCTCTGAGCCCTGGGGACGGGGAAGGGGGGGGGGGGGGGTGTTTATTGTGTTACCCACGGAGGGGGTAGACAGAGGCAGGCCCCCACCACCGCTACCGCCAACAGCTTGGGCCCCACAGGAAGTGACATACAAGGACCCTCAAGGGCCCCGGTGGAAGATGGAAATGCAGATAGCTCAGTGTTCAGGGGGGTATTTCACAAAGCAGGATTACTGAGTTAGCTGGATAACTATACTGAGTTAGCTGGATAACTATACTGAGTAAAACCCAGAACCCTCCCAAATCTGGAGGACTGAAGTTAAAAAGCGCCATTTACTCTGCAGTTATCCAGCTAACTCCGTAATCTTGCTTCGTAGTATACCCCCCAGGTCTCTGGAATAGGGAGCTTTCTGCCCCTCTGCCCCTCGGATAGAGGATACATGCTAATTAGCGCTGGCATACCGACGTTTAAAATGGCTGCCGAAGCAAACTAATGCGTGTTCATAATGATGCTTACCAGTTCCCTTTTTTTAATCACTTTGCACTGCTGCACTTTAGATTGATGTCTGGATAATACATAGTTGTATTTCTCAGCGTTTTTCTCTTTTTTTCTGGAATGCGTCCCTTCATCTCCAGAGGTTTGCTAGTCCCTGTTCCTCTACGCTGTTCTTAGCTTTTTTTGAGGGGGGTACTTTCGCACCCGTGACTAATACTTTCTAAGATTTGTTATAAGGCGCAACTTTAATTGTCTCCTCTTTGTTGATAATGATGAAT
>CM040404.1:6518441-6638441 GCA_022702515.1 Ilyophis sp. 1 JC-2022 | reverse complement strand
GCCGCCCACACGGAACCCATCGGTATCGGCATCAGCCCTGGATAAACCATATCGGTCGACCCCTAGTGGGTGTAGCTCGGCTTATTGGCTAGTACGCACAGTGAGGTGCAGTAAAGCTAAGGCCTTGTAACAGGTTACCGCGACAACACTCTCTGGCGACGCAACATTCACATTCAAAATAACGACGTTACCCTTAGTTAAAGCGTGATTTCGCCTTGAACTGACTGGCAACGTGTTCGTCATTGGAGCCTTTGTACGAGTGAGAGGTACGGGTTCAATTCTCACCTTGAGCGAGTGCTTCTCACTTGCTACATGGGCAAATAAACATTAACTGCATGGGAACTGCATGTATGTTAAGTCTCAGAAAAATAAACGTTGTGGTGTTAAAACTGTCACTGGATTATGAGCAGCTGCGTACGAGCGGGTGTTCAAAGCGCTGTGTATTACCTGAGTGTGTTTGAGTGACAGGTGAGATGAGATCAGTCAGTCACGTGTAGACAGCAGAGCGTCTTTGCTGTTTTCTCACCTGGACAGCCTGACTCATACAGATAAAATAAAATAAATTGAGTTTTGCTCACGCCAGTGAGCAGCCAGCTGTGCTTTACACAGCCGTTTCCCACAGTCAGAGAGAGACTCTTTACTCACCGCTCAAAGCCAAAACCCACCAGACAGTAACACTTTCAGTGTAAAATCAGCTCTGATAGATACATTTGGCTGCTATAATCTCTGCTAGAGTTGATTTAGCACACAGTTTGTAATGTTCAGTGTTTGTAATGATCAGTGTTTATAATGATTAGTGTTTATAATGATCAGTGTTTATAATGATCAGTGTTTATAATGATCAGTGTTCGTAATGATCAGTGTTGATAATGATCAGTGTTCGTAATGATCAGTGTTTGTAATGATCAGTGTTTATAATGATTAGTGTTTATAATGATCAGTGTTTATAATGATCAGTGTTTATAATGATCAGTGTTTATAATGATCAGTGTTTATAATGATCAGTGTTGATAATGATCAGTGTTGATAATGATCAGTGTTTGTAATTATCAGTGTTTATAATGCTCAGTGTTTATAATGATCAGTGTTTATAATGCTCTGTGTTCATAATGCTCAGTGTTGGTAATGATCAATGTTGATGATGATCAATGTTGGTAATGATCAATGTTGATGATGATCAATGTTGGTGAGGATCAATGTTGGTGATGATCAGTGTTTGTAATGATCAGTGTTTATAATCATTAGTGTTTAGATCGGTGTTGATAATGATCAGTGTTGATAATGATCAGTGTTGATAATGATCAATGTTGATGATGATCAATGTTGGTAATGATCAATGTTGATGATGATCAATGTTGATGATGATCAATGTTGGTGAGGATCAATGTTGGTGATGATCAGTGTTTGTAATGATCAGTGTTTGTAATGATCAGTGTTTAGATCAGTGTTGATAATGATCAGTGTTTGTAATGATCAGTGTTTGTAATGAATAGTGTTGTGATCCCCGGTGATGTGTATCTCCCCCAGATCGCCACCACAGTGTTCACCCCCCTGGAATACGGCTGCGTGGGGCTGTCTGAGGAGGAAGCGGAGAGACGGTACGGGAAGGATGGCATTGAGGTACGGCACTCTGCCTCCGGCGCCCCCTACTGGGCACGGCACACGTCAGCCTGCCCCCACCTCAAACTTTCTCCTTAAAACAGCCCTCTGCTAAAACTCTGCTTTCAACGAGGATGGGGAGGGGTGGTAAGTGCAGTGTAGTAGGCTTGTAGGTCAGATTTGCAGGTTCAAATCCCAGATTGGGGCATTGCTGTGGTATCCTTGTGCAAAATATTTAACCTATACTGGCCAAGTTAAATATCCTGCTGTATATGGATATAGAAACCAAAATAGAATATAAAATAAAAAATAGAAACCAAAAAAATATAAGCATGATGTAAACTGTGTGTAAAAGTTGCTGTGGACTGTAGGACCAGGGTCCTCCCACCCTCACCTGCAGCCCCGCCCCAGACACCTGGGCCAGACAGCTGAGGAAGGGCTCAGGGCGGGGCTCAGCGTCCCCGACACGGGTCTGACTGAAGGGCAGCGCAGGCGATGACATCAAAAACCGCCGCAACAGAGTCAGCGTCTGATTGGCTGTGACAGCTGGGTGTCCTGGGGCCTGTCCCAGCATGCTCGACGGGTTCCGTGTGGTCTCGATCACGCCGCTGTGACACGCCCGCGGCTGCATGTCACTGCATAAACTAAAGCAGACGGACTTTCAGAAAGCACAAACCACAGTATTTTATTTATTATTTATTTATTTGTTAAATACATACTGAAAGAAATCCAAGAATTCACAAAAAATGCACTGGAGAGGTCAAAAAAGTTCAGGAGACCCTCCCAAATTCAAAAAGAAACGATTATCATTACTACTCAAGAAATTAAACAAAAATGCATGTGTACTGTACAGGATTTATGATTATTAATACTAAAAATAATGGTGAAAATAATATATAATATATATATATATATATAGCATATTTATGATATAGTTATTGGATATAGCTTTTGCTTTCTACCTCAAGATGTGTGACTTTCTCCTGGCTTTGTTTAATAATTATATTGTATGATATAGTACATCATTATTAATCATGTAATAATAATAACTGCGGTGATGATAGTTTGAATGACTTTCTCCTGGCTCCTTTCACAGGTGTACCACGCCTTTTACACGCCTCTGGAGTTCACCGTGGCAGAGAGAGACTCCAGCCAGTGTTACACTAAGGTCAGGACTTTCCCCACCACCGCGTAACAACACCTAGTGGACCCAGACATCCACAGGGTGCTATCTGAAAGAAATCACTTTCTCATATAAATGAATGTGTCTCCATCTCTTTCTTGTGTGACCAGTAGTGTCACGGGATGCAGTAAGAGCAATGCACCCCTTGAATAGTCACCACTGCTGCGATGTATTAATAATCTAAATAACATCCAAACGATCAGGAATTATGGATTTATGTTCATCCAGAAATTGTCCGTCTGTCATATTTCCTTTGACACGGCAGCAGTGTCAGATTGGCACCTGTCAAAAATACATACTGCAGTATACTACAGAAATCAGAAATCATATTCTGAGCTGGAGCCTTCTGAAGGGTTTATGTTTCTGAGTTCTACCTTTATGTTGGTGGCTCAGTAATCCCATTTCGGAGGACCCACATGCTTTGGAAGCAGAGGATTATGGGAGTTTGAGTCCTAACCAGGCCTCTGTGTGTGTGTGTGCTGAAGGTGGTGTGTTTGCGAGAGGGCGACCAGCGCATCCTGGGACTGCACTTTACTGGCCCCAATGCTGGAGAGGTCGTTCAGGGATTCTCCCTGGGATTCCAGTGAGTTCACACACACACACACACACACACACACATGGTTACACGCACGCTTAATATCAGTTTTTGTTTTCTGTATAAGAATTTCACACAGCTCTTCAGTTAGTGGCTACAGTAAATTTCAGTAATGCATTTCAGTAATGTTCTGTCCAGTACAGATTTGGATGTTAAGAAATGTGTGTTGAACAAGAGGCTAAAAAGCTAACTTTGCGTCTTGATTTGAAGACCAAAGTGGTTTTGGGGTCTGCGGGAGTGTTTAAAAATTTTTACCAGCATATAAAGAGTTAAAGTATTTTAAACGCTGCTCTAGTTGTGATACTCTGTGGTACTTCTCTCTCCTTCCCAAGGTGTGGAGCCACCTACCGCAACCTGACGGAAACAGTAGGGATCCACCCCACTAGTGCCGAGGAGATAATCAAACTAAACATCACGAAGCGCTCAGGCCTGGACCCCACGGTAACAGGCTGCTGAGGTTAAGACCCTCCCTGAAGCCATGAGCACACAGGAAGTTCCGCCCCCTAGTGGTAACGTAGCGTTAGCGCTGTCCTCCACCCTCCGTCAATGTACTGAACACCAGCCCTGTTAATACCTCCAAACTCTGCTCCCCCCCCTACCCCTTCAACACCCTACTGAAAAACAGTACCGCAAACACTTCCACGCTCGTCACTGCACTCCACTTCTCCTCTCGAATGTCTTTCGCGCGGTGTAAACCTGAGATTAGCATCACTTTTTTAAGACTGATTATCGGCCCAAGTCCCCTGCTTGTGTTCATAAGCAAAGACTGGAATATGGGCCAGATTTAGGGGCCTCTATGTTTAAAGAAACCCCCCAAAAAAAGAAAGAAACTCAAGCGAATTGGGGGGGCAGGAAACGGCAAACAGCAGTGACTTCATAAACAGGCCCATAAATCAGCGTTAGGCCCGGCTTCAGTCTGTTGAAATGGAACTGTAAAAGGCAGCTTAATGTTTTTCAACTTCTGCTCCGCAAATATTGTCCTTGCTCCGTCTGTACTTCCTGTCCGTCCGTCTCGAGCTGCGACGTGCATGGCTGCCCGGCGACACTGATGGATGGGCGGGAGCCGTCGCCGCGGTAACACCACTCGGTTTCCCATGGACACAGACAAACATTCGGGGAGCCCGCTGTCAGTCATGAGAGAAAGGGCCTGTGGGGCGGGTAAAGTGCGTGCTTGTTTAGGCTACAGACCCCCGCGGTTCCCCCGATGCTCGTCGGAATACGCCCCCGATTACAATAACACTTTATGTCTCCCTCGGCTGTACAAATTCGTGGCGGGCTGAAATGTGCTTGATGTAAAAATGAATGGAAGAGTTGCCTGTGGGAAGTAGTGGTAATGCCGTAATTCTCCAGCAGGTGGCGTTATTGCTTTGTTTCCACCGTACTCAGAAATCCACCATTCATGATCTTGCAGCTTGATTAAAATAATTAAATAAAGAATCCCTTACAAAGCCATCACACAAATCCAGTCATCCAATATCACATCTTATCTCGTTTTATCAAGATGAAGGAATGAAGGAATGAAGGAATGGATAAAATGAAAAATGCTTGGATTGACTGTAATCTATAGTAAATGTATGATTTAACAGCATTTCCCCTTGGGAAACTCCACAGGCTAAGGGAGGGTTTATAAAAGTTTTATCCCTGTCAACTAGTTTTCATTTAAATCGAAACAAGCCAGACATATCCATATTTTTTCTGGATGTGGATAGGACTGAGTGGGGGGGTGGCAGAAACAGGAAGTGCTGGTTTAGTTGTGTTTGCAGTCTAATCTGTGAGCTCTGATTAATGACGGTGGTGGGTTGGGGGGGGCGCATGCTACCAGGTTTGTTTGTACCTGGGCGGAGATTCCTGTATGCTCTCTTCAGGGACAGGGTGCTGATGGAGGAACCCTGACACCCCCCACATGGGGCGTGGGGGCCAGTATCCCTGGCTCCTTCGCTTCAAAAATAAAGCGCACACACAGGACCGGGGGCGCCTTCATATTGCGAAAGAAACCGGCGCGGTAGTTAGCGGTCTTTTAGCAGACATTATAGCGGACACTCTCATCCATTTATACAGCTGCATATTTACTCAAGTCTAGTTCCTTTGCTCAAGGTTACAATGGCTGTGCCTCTTCAGGGCATCGAACGTGCAACCTCTGTGTTATGAACCCAGGTTCTCTAAGCATTATGCACAGCACAGTCACAGGGCATTCAGGGCAGTGTTTGTTTCTCAGCTATGTGATTTCTGCCTTATTTTTCTTTTCTTTTCTTTTTTATGAAGATATAATTTGTTTGGTATTGGCTCCGGTCCTGTTTAGAGATCCTCTGTTGGGGGTCAGGGTTCAGTTTTCTTCCTGGAGTCCAGTTAATGAGGACTTGTACTAAAAACCCAGAATGGGATGGACAAGTCTGATGTGTCCTGGACACCTTCACTTCCTGTACATGTGTTATGTTATTTGCACTGAAGCTTCCTATTTAATTATTTGTGAGAAATCAGCTTGTATAGTATTGTTATAATGTTTCTTATTAAAATATTGATTATATGTGCAAAGTCAACCTTGCATTGTTATATGTATGTGTGTGTGTGTGTGTGTGTGTGTGTGAGTGTGTGTGTGTGTGTGTGTATGTATGTATGTATGTGTGTGTATGTATGTATGTATGTGTATGTATGTGTATTGTATGTATGTGTGATGGTGTGTAGTGTGTGTGTGTGTATGTATCTATGTGTGTATGTATGTATGTATGTGTGTGTGTATGTATCTATGTGTGTATGTATGTATGTGTGATGGTGTGTAGTGTGTGTGTGTGTATGTATGTATGTGTGTGTGTGCTTGTGTGTGTGTGTGTCTGCATGCGTGTGTGTGTGTGTGTGTGTCTGCATGCGTGTGTGTGTGTGTGTGTCTGCATGCGTGTGTGTGTATAGGTGAATAGCAGAGGGGCTGCAGCTCTAGTGTTCAGTGAGGGTTCGGGGGGGTTTGGGGGGTCTGGTTTTCTTGACCTCTGTGGCTCTCTGCTGACAGAGAGCAGCACAGTATAGACCTGTCACTCAGACCTGTCACTCAGCCCTGTCACTCAGCCCTGTCACTCAGCCCTGTCACTCAGCCCTGTCACTCAGCCCTGTCACTCAGCCCTGTCACTCAGCCCTGTCACTCAGCCCTGTCACTCAGCCCTGTCACTCAGCCCTGTCACTCAGCCCTGTCACTCAGCCCTGTCACTCAGCCCTGTCACTCAGCCCTGTCACTCAGCCCTGTCACTCAGCCCTGTCACTCAGACTGGCGCTCCAACAATGGCACAAACTTCTCTCTGTTTTTTTAAGGATGCAGCTCCCACAGACCTGGAAGCTCCTCTCTATCCCAAATACCCCCCACCCCACCCCCACAGACCTGGAAGCTCTTCTCTATCCCAAAATACCCCCCACCCCACCCCAAACCCACCCCTGTGAGCCCTGCCAGGATTTTCAGAACGAGCCCCTCACCTTTGGGATGGGCGGTCGGCGTTCCAGTCACACAGAGCTTGGAGAGGGGGGTGGGTCGTAGGGGCGGGGGGTCGGTGGTATTCCTGTTCTGGTAAATCCACCTTGAAGCGCACTTAGCACAACATGTCAACATGTCAAGGTGCGCTCAGCGATATTTTGTGTCTTAATCCGGTCTTTTGAGGGATGATAGTCTGACACAGAGTCTACATTTTACTGGACCCATTGTGGCTCTGTAGCCATTCAACCCCTCAGAATAGACGCACGACGTGAAGACATGCGGCGATTACACGGCCCTGCGAGAGAGACAATGTGCCTTGTGTAAACACCTGCAAGGATGAGGCTCGACCGGCAGGGGATTAGCCCTCCAAAAATGAATGTGGGCCAATTATGTCTGGAGCATGTTCTCTTCAGAGCTGTCAAAGCAAGACGCCCGAGGATATGAGCCAAGGTGGGTCAGGAGGGGTGGGGGGTCCGGTCGGAAGCCCGAAATAAAGATTGGGGTGTTGTGGCTCCTGGTAAATCTGCTAACCAGGGCACGAGATCGTGTGCCGGTCCGGCCTGCTATCACATCTTAGGCATTTAGCTGATGCTCTTATCCAGAGACTTACAATTAGTGAACAAAAAAGGCCTAACTTTGCAAATCACCAACATTCCAAGTAGCGTTTAATGAGAGTGTAAAGGTCGAGCCATAACACATTCGCCATAAATAATCATTTGTCACAAGTATTAATATATTAATATATATATATATTTTTTAAATAGGATACATGGAAGATAAATTTGGAAGAGGGCAATGGGAATCAGTCTGGAGAAGGCGAGGAGTGATATTTCCTGAATCTTCAGGTTACATTACATTACATTACAGGCATTTGGCAGACGCTCTTATCCAGAGCGACTTACACAACTTATTTATTTTTTTAAGCATTTTTTACATATTATCCATTTATACAGCTGGATATATACTGAAGAGATTCAGGGTAAGTACCTTTAGCTCAAGGGTACAACGGCAGTGTCCTACCTGGGACCTTTCAGTTACAAGGCCAGTTCCTTACCCATTATACTACACTGCCGCCCTACCCCACCCTGCCGGTTACACTGGACAGTTTAACATAATGTAGAATCAAGTAATCATTTTTATATATTTGGTTGCATATTCTTTGCATGCCATGACTTCCTGATGTCTGTGACCCAAAAATATGAAACTCAAAGTGCTAGAGTACAGAACCAAAATAACAAGAAATGTGTCACTGTCCAATTAATTATGGTGCTCACTGTATATATATATTTTTAAGTTTTATTTTTAGGGTTTTTCACCTTTATTGTACAGCACAGTGCAGAGAGACAGGAAGAATGGGTACGAGAGAGCGGGAGAGACGTGCGACAGAGTTCACACGGCCGGATTCAAACCCGCAGACATCGCGACTCGCAATGAGCATGTGGACGGTGCTCTTACAGGCTCCGCCCCCAAAATGCTCAGACGCTATATTTTACACTTCAGGCGTGGAGCAGAAGCTCTTATCCTGAGCAACTTGCACAGCTTGCCTTCCTTGTGCAGACAATCCTTTCACCTCAAACCCCTTTAGTATGGCAAGCTTCAGTGTAGCTTTTCGGTCACCTCCATGTAGCCTATGGCAGCAAGCTAATGATCTCCAGAGGTGATGTGGTCTCAAACTGGGATTTATTGGTGACTGATGTAGCCGTAGTTCCTAGTGTTTGTTGTGCTAATTGAGGAACTTGGGGAATTTTTATTGAACTTGGGGCTTGATTTACTTAGACCTTTAGCGTGTGCAAAACCAATGATTGGCCATGGTATTTGTTTTGCACACAAGCAAGCACGCTAAAGGTCTTAGTAAATCAGGCCCTAGGTTGGGTAACCGTGACTGGAAGGGACGGTAAATTTTCCAGAATGCCTTTCACTGTAACAAGCGATTTCGCCTCTTCAACGTTCCGTCGTCCATTTGGATGGAAGCAGAAAGCGCTCCTGATGCCACAGGAGTGTAGGTGGGGGGGGGGATGTTGTGTGTGAGCACTGAGGAACACAGCAGTCTGTTAAGTGCATGTCCTCACAAAGCCAAGGCCACTGAGAGCCCACCTGTTTGGATGTCCTTTATCGCACGCTTCGAGGAGACGGCTGGATAGCCGTCAGAGGTTGTGGGGTGCGGATCAGCGCTTTGCCTCCCCCCCCCCCTCCCCTCCCTACTAGCGGGAGACAGCGGTTTAAAGGCCATTGCGATTGCCGGGGAGGATCCCTACGGCGCCGCTGCTGGTCACAGAGCAGAAACTTTTGGAAAGTTCTGGAAAGTCCTCCCATGGTCTGTGTCGACTGATAAGTGTTTTTCAGGGTGGAAATGAGGACAACTCGAGTCCCTACCTCGTGTATACAAGCCTGCTGTATTTCAGTTCAAGGTTACAGCAGTAGAGTGTCTGTGGCAGTGTGTATGTGTTTTGCGTGTGTGTGTTTGGCAGTGTGTATGTATATTGTGTGTTTTTGTGTTTGTGTGTGTTTTTGTGTTTGTGGGTGTGTGTGTGTGTGTGCGTTAGTATCTGGCCCTCAGGTCTTTGCTGCAGTTCGGTTGTTTACTCAATTGTGGCCATTTGTCATAGTGAATAACTGGTTTTATTTGCCAGACATCAATAATCAAACGATAACGACAGTAACCCATCTCTTTCTTTGATCGTGCTGGTGAGGGGGGAAGCCCAGGAATCTCCTCAGTATTCTCTGTAGTAATGCCTTAATGAAACTATCTGTGTCATGCTAGCTTTTGGCAGCAGGAGAGAGACGTCAGACGTCACCCGTTGCCAGGCTTCCACCAAACACACAAAAACACGCTTGCCCCGTGTTTACTGATAAACAGATTACTGATAGTATCTTTAAAGCATTATTTATTGACGTAATTTTATGATTGCAGTTTGAAGCAGGGAAGCAGGATGCCATTTCTCCAAACAATTATTTTATCATTCATTATTTTGGTCTGTGTTTTTCTTTTCACTATTGCACGCAGCTGGCAGGCCAATATTTGTTGTTTATTGATCACCCAGGTAGTCTACACCAGACCACCTCGGAGAGTAGGACTACATCAGACCACCTCGGAGAGTAGGACTACATTAGACCAACTTGGAAAGTAGTCTACACCAGACCAACTTGGAGAGTAGTCTACACCAGACCAACTTGGAGAGTAGTCTACACCAGACCACCTCAGAGAGTAGGGCTACACCAGACCACCAAGGAGAGTAGGACTACACCAGACCACCTCAGAGAGTAGGGCTACACCTGACCACCTAGGAGAGTAGGGCTACACCAGACCATCTAGGAAAGTAGGGCTACACCAGACCACCTAGGAGAGTAGTCTACACCAGACCAACTCGGAGAGTAGGACCTGAGCTGAAATTAATCCCTAACTTCGGGGGGGGGGGGGGGAGGTCGGTCCGACGGTGAAGCACACCCGTAAATAAATCTGATCGCTTGTGAAATAAAGAGAAAGACAAGAGGGACATACGGGAGAGGACAGCCGTTACGCTGTAACGCTGCAGCCGTTACGCCGTTACCAGCGCGACACAGATTAGTATAAATCACAGCCTTTTATCCCCTCCCGCCTGACACCGTTTCACACACCCCAGCCAAAACACAAGCTGCAGGGGACTTCCTGCCAACCCCCGCAGACAGCGCGGCACTGGGGAGCCCGTGGGGCGCGGCTGACGGATGGCAGGCACCCACAGACGGCCCTGGGGTGCCTGCTTGTCGATAGTGAGTGTGATTAACGCTCCCTTTCCTGTTTGGCCGGCTCGCACACGGCAGCGCTTGGGCTGGCGTCCAGGGCAACGCTTCAAACTGCACGCAGCAACGGCGCCTGGGTTTGGGTTCGCCGTCGTTCGGTCTAGCTCGTCTTCCTCGTTGGTAGGAGTGGATCACTGTTAAACATTGTGTGTTTGTTTATTTGTTCACATTGAGAGTGGAAGTAGTCTCCAGTACTACAGCATCGAGTCAGATTTCTATCCTATCCTTCTTTTAACCATTATTCATCCTTTTAAAAAACGTTTATTTTTTAATTTTTAATTTTTTAAAATTTTTTATAAACTACTCTTAAAATATATATATTTTTGCACTTAAGTCATTCAGGGGGAGTAGTCTACTGACCATAGTAGAGAGTGTCACAGCCTGGATTCAAACCTGCAGCCACAGGGTTTGAGAGTCAGCTGCCCTACAAAACACATCCCTTATCTCGGTTATCTTGAATCCTTTATCTAAAATATGAGCGTTATAGTCACTGTATGATCGTTGTATGCACCTGGTGCTTGATGTACCTGAAACCACCAGAGAGTAACCAGGCCGTGTCATTCTTAAGATAGCTGGGTTTGCATCTGCAGAAGCTGGATGATAATTAATGGCAGGACTTGGCAGAGGAGCTTCCTGTTTCCCTGTCTCTCAGCCAATCAGGATTGAGTGTGACTGGAGGGATGTCCAGGGATGCAAGTTTTTCTGATTTTCAGACCCCAAATTCCTCAACCAGAGGCAGACGTGAGTATGTTATAAGCGCACGCACGCACGCATAATTTAGCCTCGTTTGCATCTTTTTAACTTTACTTTTTAACTACACTCACCACCGATAGAAGCAGTCAGTACATAAATCTATAACAAGTGCTTGAAGCAGTAAATGGACAATATAGAGTGAAGTGTAGCATACACAGGTTTTTAGGAAACTTAAAGTCCCCACTTTGCCGTTCACGCCAGCATGGGGAGGACCCCGTCACGCCTGCAGCTGGGGGACAGGGCGAGGACAGCCCCACCAATCACGGGGAGGGAGTTTCAAACGGCCGTGATAAGGACATTAACTTCAGGGTCCAGCTCCTCTCACCTCCTCTGTCCTCCCTGAGCTCCTGTCTCCTGATCTCCCTTCTCCTCCTCTCACATCCTACTGAGCTCCTCTCTCCTCCCTTGAGCTCCTCTCTCCTCCTCTGAGCTCCTCTCTCCTCCTCTGAGCTCCTCTCTCCTCCTCTGAGCTCCTCTCTCCTCCTCTGAGCTCCTCTCTCCTCCTCTGAGCTCCTCTCTCCTCCCATGAGCTCCTCTCTCCTCCTCTGAGCTCCTCTCTCCTCCTCTGAGCTCCTCTCTCCTCCTCTGAGCTCCTCTCTCCTCCCATGAGCTCCTCTCTCCTCCTCTGAGCTCCTCTCTCCTCCCTTGAGCTCCTCTCTCCTCCTCTGAACTCCTCTCACCTCCTCTGTGCTCCTCTCCTCTCTTGAGCGCCTCTCTCCTCCCTCTGAGAAGACACGCCACTCTGATCCGAGCCGTCGTCAGTCTGCCGTCACCTGCCTGCCGCTGGTCTGCCTTTGTGTTTGCACTGTGCTGTCACACACACACACACACACACACACACGCACACACACGCACACACATGCACACGCACACGCACACGCACACGCACACACACACACACACACACACACACACACATAGTGTCTCTGTAAAAGCACTATACAAATAACATTGAAGTGAATTGTGCGTAAGTTAACAAACTTTTTTGTTGGCACTCTCACCAGCCAACTTAAGGACTGCCTCTGTGGCCTGCACATAACTAGTAAGGGGTGGATTTATTAAAGGTTTGCGTGTACAAAACCAGATGTAAAACTGTTACCACCCGCTGTTGTCCGAGGTGATCAACTAACGAGGTGTAAAGAGAATTGCGTGTGCTGAAATTGAAAGATAGGTTGATTTCTTTTTCCAGGTTAGCCTGAATGAATGCAAAATTGTGCGCCCTACGTTATTTTGCGAAACAGTGGTCATGCCAATAGATTACTTTAGCACGTGTAAAGTGATTTACTCAGCACGAAAAGAAGTTTGGGAAAGGTATTTGTGGATGAATTTTTAGTACAAATGGAAAGCGGGTATTAAAAGACACGGAATCGATAAGATGACGGCTGTCATTGTAGCAAGACACGTACGGGTGTGTTTGGAATATCCAGAAGTGAACATTCTGAATGATTGCGTAACAATGGGGGCTAATTAACTGGGCCATTCCAGCTCACGCTCAAAATACACAAGAGAATTTGTGGATACATACATCATCAACAGTAAGAATACACTTTGTAACCATGAAGCAAAACGTGTTACATATACTAGAGTAACTAGTATTTGAATCAAACAAGCAATACAACGTATATTACAACGAACAGTGAATAACAAAGCAAATAGGAACTTTATCAAAATAAAACCCCTGATCACATGGAAATGTGATTTTATGTGACAGTAACGGTGCGAGTAGGCTTAGTGCTAGTAAACATAGTTACGATCATTTCAGTCCTGACAAACATCTGTAACTCCCAGCAGACACTAAGAGACATCCAGTGAAGCAGTCCGCCAGCTTGTTCAGTGTAATATATATAGAAAAATGCCATAAAAAATGACAACATTGCTGCCAGTCGTTTCACCGTTTTATTACAGTGTAACCATTCCAAACACGCAAAATCTCTCATTTAAATACGACTGTTTCTGGCATCATTCGCATAATGACTCTTATTTGATCACGCGCAAAGTGTGAAATGATAATGCGTGAAAATACTTTGGCTGCGTCCGCAAAATAACACCCCTTATTTGTTATACAAAACATTTTAATTCCATTTTTGTCAGCCAACATTTTAATGGGGACTGAAGTTCCACACGGAAAAGGCATTCGCCCACGATGTTGGCTCAGACAATTTAGGAAACCGCGGCCATTTAGATGTCATCTGCACAACTTGCCCACTGACACAGGGTGTCTCACGCTCACTTGATTGTCATTTTTAAAAGCCATTTAATGTTTTAAGGTGTTGACTTTGTTTTTCCTACATCAGGGCAGTCAAAGTCACATCCTGGAGGGCCACAGACACTGTCTGCAGACATTGGCTGTTTCCGTTCTGTTTCCAGCCAATCAAGGCCTTGAGAACAATGTCTGTGGATTCTTCAGTTTTGGATGCTTTTAATTGTCAGATTCGCCAGGATGTTAAAGAAATGGTTCACTTCCTGGAAACATAACATTGCAGTACAAGCTGCTGTAGAGTTACTGCAAGAGTACAATCTTGCTTTAGAACACAACCCCCCAAATGCCCCCCCCCCCCCTATACCAGCCACTATAGAGCCTTTAGGAATGTCTAAAATATATATTATTTGAATTATAAAATACATTTCTAAAGTCTGGGCCAGTTGGAAACATACATGAAACCTGAAATAATAATTTAAAAAAACAATAAGTGAACTATCCCTTTAAAATACTTAAAGAAATGGTCTTTAAAGTGGGATCCCTCTGAATAAATGGGGTTGAGAACACCTGACCACCAGCACGTCGGCTCAAGAGCTCTGAGAAAACGACGACAGGACCAAAGCCTCCTGTGCCTTTGTTTTACTTTCCAACAAGTGAACGTATAACACACACACACACACACACACACACACACACACACACACACACACATGCATTCGTCAAGAGATTTTACACCCTGACAGTGGATGGCTATTAAAACTGTTCAAGAAATAAAGCCAAACGACCCCAGATACTTTTGTGGGTCTGAAAATCAATGTTTCTTCATAAAGGAAAGCTAATTTAGCCTTGCTTGCGTCCTTTAAACTTAAAATTTCGAGCGGCTCAGGAGCACAGGCCTGCCGGCTCAGGAGTACGAGCGGCTCAGGAGTACGAGCGGCTCAGGAGTACGAGCGGCTCAGGAGTACGAGCGGCTCAGGAGTACGAGCGGCTCAGGAGCACAAGCCTGCCGGCTCAGGAGTACGAGCGGCTCAGGAGTACGAGCGGCTCAGGAGTACGAGCGGCTCAGGAGTACGTGCGGCTCAGGAGTACGAGCGGCCCAGGAGCACAAGCCTGCCGGCTCAGGAGTACGAGCGGCTCAGGAGTACGAGCGGCTCAGGAGTACGAGCGGCTCAGGAGAACGAGCGGCTCAGGAGTACGAGCGGCTCAGGAGTACGAGCGGCCCAGGAGTACGAGCGGCCCAGGAGTACGAGCGGCCCAGGAGTACGAGCGGCTCAGGAGTACGAGCGGCCCAGGAGTACGAGCCTGCCGGCTCAAGAGCGACGACAGGACCTGACTCCTCCGCTGCCTCAGTGAAAGTGAGAAACTCCTCTGAATTAAGCCTTCCTTTTTCCTCTCTTTGTCTTTCGTTCACACAGTCTTCAGACGGTTCGAAACGTGCAGACACGTTTGTGTGCGTGTGTGTGTGCGTGCGTGCGTGCGTGCGTGCGTGCGTGTGTGAGTGAGAGAGAGAAAGAGACTTCTTCCCCTTCAAGACCCTGGTAGAAATGCGCTTGAAGTGAACTCCAGCAGGAGTTACAGTCAAGCCGGAAAGTCTGCGCACCCCTTTCACCTTCTCCACGTTTTATTACGTTACAGACATGTTCTACAATAGATTGAGTTCATTTTTTGTCTCAAAATTCTACACAAAATAGCCCATAATGACAAAGTGCAAACAGGTTTTTAGACTTGTGCTAATTTATTAAAAATCAAAATGTAAAATATCATATGTACGCAAGTGTGCACACCCTTTGATATGACACCCAAAAGTGAGCTGAGGTGCATTTTGTTTCCACTGATACTGCTTGAGATGTTTCTACAACTTAATTGTTACTAAATTCAATTGATTGGACATGATTGGGGATTGCCAACACCTGCCTATATAAGGTCCCACAGTTGACAGTGCATGTCAGTGCATGTGGAGATGGGAGAACCTTTCAGAAGATCAACCATCCAGGCAGCACTCCACCAATCAGGCCTTTATGGTAGAGTGGCCAGACGGAAGCCCCTCCTTAGTAAAAGGCACATCACAGCCCGCTTGGAGTTTGCCAAAAGGCACCTAGAATCAAGATTTTCTGGTCTGATGAAACCAAAATTGAACTTTTTGGCCTGAATACCAAGCGTCACGTCTGGAGGAAACCAGGCACCGCTCATCACCTGGCTAATACCATCCCTACAGTGAAGCATGGTGGTGGCAGCATCATGATGTGAGGATGTTTTTCAGCAGCGGGAATGGGGCGACTAGTCCTGATAGAGGGAAAGATGAATGCAGCTAAGTACACAGAGATCCAGCCAGAGCCCAGACCTGAATCCAATTGAACATCTGTGGAAAGAGCTGAACATGGCTGTGTACCGACGCTCCCCATCCAACCTGACGGAGCTTGCAAGGATATGCCAAGAGGAATGGGCAAAAATGTCCAGAAACAAGTGCCAAGCTCGTAGCTTCTTTCCCAAGACGCCTTGAAGCTGTAATCGCTGCCAAAGGTGCAACAACCAAGTATTAGGCTAAGGGTGTGTACAGATATGTAACCCCTAAATAACCTATTTTTGTCAGTAAAATAAAATTGCATATTTTCTAAAAACCTGTTTTCACTTCGTCATTATTGGCTATTGTGTGTAGATGTTTGAGGCAAAAAATGAACTCAATCTATTGTAGTATAAGTCTGTAACGTAATAAAACGTGGAGAAGGTGAAAGGGCTTGACTGTATATGGCAGTATACAGCGTCGTTTGGCCAGTGCCCTGTTTTCATAAACATGGCAACATGGCCGTCCTTAGTCAGGTCTGCATTTCTGGCTGTTTCTTCTGTGAGAAGAAACAGCTACCTGCTTGCTGGCCCCCAAATACAGCTACCTGTTGGGCCTACGGTGACAGAACAGGACTCGTAACCCCGAGCGGCCTTACAACAGGGCCCTGTCTGTTCATTTGCATCCAGAGCAAAGCGTAATAACGCATGAGCACACCTTTCTGATATTCAAATGCTGCGCTCTGTGTGAGACTGTGCATGTGTGGGAACCCCTTTGGGCAGTAAAGACGCGTGCTGCTTACACCTCTCATGCAGGCACCTGCCGTCCTGTCGGAAGCGCAAGCCGCAACGCATGCGTCCTTTTTAATGCGTTAGTTTGCTTCTCTAAGTAAAGATTTTTAATAAGAGTAAAACTCTTGGACAAGGACTTTTACGGTTTTCTTTCATATTTATGTGGATGTAGATTTCCTTCATTTCCTTCATTTTATGTGATGCATATTTTTTATAATTTTTCTATTTTATAACGGACAATGTACAATTAAAAACATTAGTAGTGCTAGTAATAGCAATCATTGTACCAAAATTATCCAAAAGGCTCCGTTACATTGCCAGTCCTTTAGTGGATGCCATGGTATTGTACATAAAGGCTTTTCAAAATTGTTTTGTTCAGCATTTTCCTATGTATTTATTTACTTAAGAAAAGTAC
This sequence comes from Ilyophis sp. 1 JC-2022, assembly GCA_022702515.1. Classification (NCBI taxonomy): domain Eukaryota; kingdom Metazoa; phylum Chordata; class Actinopteri; order Anguilliformes; family Synaphobranchidae; genus Ilyophis; species Ilyophis sp. 1 JC-2022. The sequence continues at coordinate 6,621,393 of CM040404.1, read as the reverse complement.
TTCAAGTACAGAAATTGTGATTCCAAGGTGAGTTTCGGCAGTTGGGAAATGAAGCAGCTCAAGAACCTCAGTCTAGATGTGCCGTTTCTTTTATTTCTCAACACCCACCTGTGATTGGCTGAAATGTGCCATGCAGGAGACATGGACCAATCAGAAGACTGTGTGTATTGTGAGCGAAGAGAAAAGCAACGTGCAAGCACTCCGTTTACTTGCAGTGCATTCATGTAACGGTTATAAAATTTTAGGCGGCAAAGAAGTGCGAGGCTAATCTAAAATATAAAATATTAATAAAGATAAAATATAATCACGAATGAAGCTTCTCCACAATCCCCATAATGGGCGGAGCCTCAATATGTTGTGAAATACTAACTTATAATACCCAATAAAAAAACGGTGCGGCTAACTCTCTGAGCCATTGATAGCACATTGATTCCTTCACCCTTATTTGGAGTTCAGACAGCTTCGCACTTCCTGTCACGAATAACCGCCATGTTTGGGAAACAAAAGAGGCTGCAGCTACTGTACGGTGGCCCTCTGGGACATATTTAGGTTAACAATTCCTGCCCTTCACATTCGGAAAACATCTCTGACATTACAACCTTTGTTGGTGCAACAGGGGATCTCCTCTCTAATACTGGACAACATAATATTTTTAATTTTTTTTCTCTAAGGGGGCGGGGACAAAGAAGAATTCTCTTAACTGATTGGTCGCCCTGTGTATTGATACCTTTGTTGTGTCGGGCACACAGGGGTCAGTGTGGAAGGCCACAGTACGGGATGTACTGCTGTAGGAGGTGAAACATGCATTCCTCTGGTCCCTGTTGCAGCTGCAGCTGTCCAAGGGCCTTCTAACTGCCAGACAGGGATCATGCTGTCATTACCAGCTCTGAAAGAGCAGAGAGACATTTTAGTGCAGCGCCGTGCAGGACTGTGGAAAACAATGGCTGCCAGCGAGCCCAGGACTGTTCATCGCCGCCATTTCTTTTTACGTAACGGAATGAGTGTGACAGTCCTGTTCCGTCTGGTTCTGTCTGCTTTTCAGCACCCTCTCAAAATGGAGGATGATAAAACCTCACGAGGAAAAGCCTGCATTGTGTTTCCTGCCTGTAATATCATTCTTTCATTCGCCATTTGTCGTATCCTTTGGCAACATGTTTATTAGAATGTTCTATAGAGTATCCTCGATGTATGTCAGAGTGTCTTAGAATCACAGGATATTTTTTAAATTCATTGTCAAATTGACAATGTGTTAGTGTACTATTAGGCGTTTTATGAAACCAGGGAGACAACTGATGAAACATCTCCCATCAGTGTATTCATTTCATCACTGTCGTTTTTTGCATTGACATGACGGCTCTTTTTGACACTTGTCTTTTTCCTCATTTACATAATTACCCAGCTTTTCATATTTTTTACATTGTAAGGCTTTACAGTGCCCTCCAGAATTATTGGCGCCCTTGGTAAAGATGAGCAAAAAGGGGTCTGGAAAACAAGTCTGATGTTTATCAGCTTACAGTCAAAATATGAGAGAAATCTAACCTTTAATTGAAGCAAAATTATTCAAAGCAAAATGAAAAAGTTTTTTGAATAAACATTTTACACAAAAACATGTGTCATGAATTCTTGGCAGCCCTAGACATTCTTATGAACAAAATCTAATCTCTGTATATTCCCTTTTCATATTTAGCCCACACCTGGGTTTTTAGGAACTCTTTAGCAGTCATCCATGATTTCCTGTTTCACTGGGGTATAAATAAGAGGTGACACACAGGCCAAACTCCCTTCCTCATCGATGAACATGGGTAAGGTCAGAGAACACACAAATGAAACAAGACAAAAGCTGTTGACCTTCATAAATCAGGCATTGACTATAAAAATAGCTAAATGTGTGACAATACCCATCTCCACTCTTGGGACAATAATTAAGAAGTTTCAAATAATTGCCGCTGTGTGTTTTTGTGTGTTTTTGCCTCATGCACAGTGAGCCAGGTTTCTTCAAGGATCACAGTTTGATAATTGCAGTTTGTTGCAGCCTGAGATCACCAAGTCTCCAAAAGTACAATTAGATGCCACCTCCATGCCATCAAGCAATGTGCAAGGCTTGACAGAAGAAAGGTTCTGCAGTCACCGAACCACAAATGTAAGCTTTGGCAAGAGTTTGCTAAACATTACTGAAACTTTGATTGGAACCGGGTTCTCTGGTCAGATGAGACAAAATAGAGCTTTTTGGCAACGAACACCAGAGGTGGGTTTGGTATGAAAAAAGGTATGGTCATGCAGAAATAAAACCTAATCTCATTCTCCACTGTGAAGTGTAGTGGTGGATCTGTGATGCTGTGGGGGCGTTTTACTTCCAAAGGCCCTGGGAATCTTGTTTGGATACATGGTATTGTGGACTCCATCAAATATCAGGATATTTTAGATGAAAATCAGGCTGCATCTGCCAGGACGCTAAAACTAGGTCATGGTTGGATCTTCTTGAGGGTAGAGTGGCAGTGTCCTACCTGATAATCAAACCTGCAACCTCGATGTCACAGGCAGAGCTCCCGAACCATGACAGCAGACTGGCACTACATTTACACTCAGCTAATGAACCCCTCGCTCTGCTGACTGTCACCTGACTCAAACAGAGCTCTGAACTGGTGCATTCTGGGGTTTTGTGCTCATCAGCCCACAGACAGGGCTGGTAGCTAAAAGCCTTTTTAATTTGATGATGAGCCGTAAGGTGACCCGCCCGCCCCCTGCACAGTGGGATTTTAGGGATTTCCTTACCACACCCCGGGCCGGCTGGACACCCACCCGCGCACCCCAAGGGGACCGCACTGCCATCCACCCACTGGGTAAGCCGAGCTGCCACCAATAATTCATGCCCTTGTGGGGGCACAGCACATGCGGGGGGCCTGGTCGGCAGACGCTCCTTCACTTTCGTGGCCTCCCCCAAGGGGGGTCATGATCCCACTAACCTCCATTTGCTTTAATTGACTTTGCCCCCCCCCTCCCCCACAGCGGACACCGTGCTACTCTGCTCAACCCCCCCACACCCAATATAGAAGGTGCTCCGGTCTCTGTTACTGCCGCCTACACAAACTAATCCACCTGCACCCCACAGTAGAGACAGTTACGACCTGAATCGTGAAACATCCGTCCCTTCACCATGTGCTGCTGCAAGCCAACTGAGTTGTTGTAATGCCCTTTGACCTCCCCCCCCCAAGAACATTGTAAACTTTAGCCAAGCGACAGTATTAATTAATTCGTTTTGGATGCTTTCTTCGAGAAGGCCATGTAATGGCTCTGTATTTAAAAAAAGAAAGTTTTTTAAACCAAAAGACTGGGCCGAGTGTTGAGTATGCCAGTCTTTGTTTAATTTCTCTCTGCAGAGAAGATACAGAGAGACGGACTCTGGCCTGCACACCCAGTTTAATCCTGGGGCCCAAAGAAGAGGGTTAAAACACTCTGGTTTCATCTAATCTTCTCGCTCAGAACCAGCCAAGCTTGAAACCTCCCCTTTCCATGATAGCAACAGACAAATAAAAGCCTTTTTCCCAGAGCGTGCATGAAAGAGAGGGACTGTGTGCACTTTGGATTAGGGGCTTGTGTTTTTTCTCTCTCTCTCTTTCTCAATTAGACTGAAAAGGATCAAAATAAAGAGCAGTCTGTTTGTTCTGTGTACTGCCTGAGCAAAGGGGGTTCTGCAGGTTATACCTGTTGGGTTTTCCACTCTCCCCATATTGGACTTCATTCAAGGCAAAAAGCACTTCTCTCTTTCACGATAATCTTGGAGCAGCTGAAAGTGTGCATAACCTGTGATCCTGTCTCACCTTTGTTCTAGAACCATCTTAGCTGTCATTTGGATGTAGTCAAATCACAGGTTCAGTTGAACTGAACAAAAAAAAAAAGTCTGTATTGTCATACTTCATTCCCGGAGGATCAACAAATATGACAACGTATTACTTTTCTAACATGTGGCCCCTACACATCAAACATATCTAAACAATGAAACGCTTTAAAATATTGCGTTGTATATTGAACATGAACGAACTGAATGAACTCAGCTATTAGACACGCGCCATTCTTTAAATTAGGATTTAAAATACATTTTCAGAAATTAATAAGGTTTTGTGTACACTATGGGCCGGTTTCCCAGACATGGATTAAGCCTAGTCCTAGACTAAAATAATAATTCTATGAAGATCTCCATTGAAAATTTTATTTAATCTAGGACTAGGCTTAATCCATGTCTGGGTAAACAGCCCTTTAAACTATCGTGCACTTTTGCCTTCTTGAGAATATATTACCTGCAGCTAACCACAAAAGGTAGCTACTTGGTCCTAATTTAGAGCACCCGCGGAAAGTTCAGGCACAGCACGGACGCCTTGCTTCTGTAGAATGGGTCCTTCAAGTTCATCGTCGCATGTTTTTTCCCCCCACGCGTTTTCCACTACAGAGCAGCTTTCTGCAGAACGACCAAGAGAGGGTGGCCGGACTACATAACACCAGTATGCAAACTTTACAGCATTATTTCTTTATATGTTTGCACACTGTAACGTAGTATATTAAGCTGCGCTTGTGTTAAGTTCACTTGCTTATGGTATACGTTAATCTGTTTTTAATATGAAAACACGCTAGCCAGATAGCTGTGTTGCTGTCCAGAGCGTTTTAAGGCTGAATATATCCGCAGCAGTTACATATTTCAGAAAGTGAATTGTTATTTTTCCCCTGACAGAGGTTTCAACCTTTGGATTGCCTAATAAATATTAACCCAAAATGCATTACCAGGTTTGTAGATTTGTAGATACGTTTGCTAACTAATTTATCGAATGAGTTTTTATGTTAGACCTCTTCGTGTGAATAGGTTTGTAGCTGGACGTCTTTTTAATGTAACGTACGTTCCCAGCCTTCCATCACGAATCAACCTTGTTAAGCTAACAAATGTTTGCTAACTTCTTCCACAAACGATACAAAAAGGGCCAGCTTTTGATTTTGTGTTGTTTCCGGTTTTACTTATCATGCATCTTGGTTTATTTTTTGCAAAAAAATCACCAATACTTATCAGCGATTTCTTAATACGTGTACCAATAATCGTGCAATGCGTATAATAAAATACGAACGTCATCAGAAATAAGGGTAACACTTGAGAATTAAATTTTTTAAATTTAAATTAAGTTTTAAGAATTTAACTTTTGTTTTCAATTGTCCAAATATGTGTAACTCGTGTATAAAATAAAAAAAATTAAAAATATATATAGCAATAGTCAGATGTTTTTAAATTGTAAAAATTTTTAATTTTGTGGTTTACAGCAAAGGTCCAGTTCAACAATTCAGCAAAATACTGGTAGACAAAAACCTATCAATAGCTTAAATGTATCACTGAGAAATGGTGGTGTGGCTATTCCTAAGAACATCGCTCTGAGAGAGATAACATGGCTGAAATGTATAAAATAGGAAGTCCTCTATCCTCTCTTCCCCTTCCTTTTTGGGGGGGGGGTGGGGGGCGTTATGTCAAACACCCGCAGGAGGAAATTGGTGATAATGCTAACAGATAAGGCCGAAGTACCTGCAGGCCTGTTTGTTGGCTCTTAGTGGTATTACCCCCTAAATCAAGATGCGGTGACAAAGTGCTCCATCAGCCGCTGCAATGGGACCCAGGACGGCATTGAGGCCTTATCTGCCTTGGCTTCTGTACGGCATTCACGCCGTTGCCGGGAACAATGGCACCTCTTCCCCCTCTGTTGCCGTGAGTGACAGTGGGTGTGGCCGCACTTGTGTCCGACTTCCCCCCCCCACCCCCCCCCCTCTATCTTAGACTGGCGTGTTTTTCCAGCACGCATTCCCCCACCTCCCACCTTCCCCGTACATTCGGGTGCACAATAATAAAGGGTGTGTGTCCACGACACTTCCTACTTTGTTTATTTAACTTGACTTTATAATAGACCTGGGTTTCCATTCAGCAAAAATCGTTTCCTCCTGGAGAGAATTAGACTTTTTTTTTTTTGTCTCTTTTTAAACTGGGAAGAAAACTGAGTAATGGTTAAAATTTTAATATGCCCTTCAGTGAACTGGAAATGCACAAGAAGAAACGGAGAGGGCGAAGTAAGATAAGACCTGATAAGATGTTTCAGTGGAGAATAGAATGAGTAATGGCTAAAGTATCTTCTGCACTTACTCCTCAACAGGGAGACAAAATTGGATGGCGGAATACGCTTTCAGGAGACCTTGAAAGTTTCACACTTTATTATTAATATCATATCAGACGTGCCCTAATTATAAGACACAGCATTGCGCAGCCCCACAATGAAAGTGTTGATGATTAATTTACCTTCAGTAAATATAATCTATTTATTTTGAGTTTGCAAGTCTAATAAATTGAAACAAACGGCAATATTTGAAAATGAACTTCATGGAGGATTATTGTTGTGTGACCAGTGGCTTGCACGAAGGCGAGTATGAATTTTTAAGGACTTTACCAATGTGTTTTCATTTTTCAGATAGACACAATTCAATTAAATTTATTTTTGGTTGTATAGCGTTTGTTTAGATATGCTGCCAATAAAGAAGTTTTACAGGAAATCAGAAAATAGGGAAAGACCGTCTATGAACCCCCAAAAAACCATCAAAGGGGGCCGTTGGATGGCTCATCCGGTTAAAGGGACTGCACTGCGGTCCAGGGATGAGACTCACGGCCGTGTTATAAAACTGAGGGTGGGGGGGATAAACCCCTTAGTGCAATTACACGCAGTGGTGAGGAAAAACTCCCCAGTGGGAAAAATCTCAGGGGGAACCGAGCTATAGAGGGGGGAGTCCGTCTTCTCCCGGCCGGCCCGGGGGAACATCCTTGGGTGCCGGACCTCCTCGCATTTCTTAACGCAACCATTCGGTCTCTTTATTTTAAATTTCCTCGATAAATGATTTCCATTCAACTGTATCATTACCCAGAATGCATCATGGAACCGTTATGAAGGTCTCCATTTTCCGGCAAAGCCTCTTTTTCAGGATGTGCTGTTCTCACATGGGATAATAAGTATGTCAGAGGAACCATTCTGGCTCTGGCCCAGGATAATAGGTTTTGTCAAGCCGGGCATATAGTTTCCATAACAACCCTTTGTGGTCTCTGTGTCTGGGGTCTTATTTATGAATGGGGGTAAAATATGACAGAGGGCAGCTCAGGTGGATGGCTGCCCATCACATGATACGGGCTCAAAAGAGCGCGGTATGGAATGTGGGCAGCTTATTCCCAAACTTTGAAGCCTGCATTAAAATGACCACCGCCCCCAATGTAAAAAAAACCACAAAAAAAACCAGGGGGCACCGATAGTGGCTTTGTTTGATCTGAAGGTCGCCAGCTTCTTGCCGGTGTTGAAAGATACCTGGCCAGCAAACCTGCCCCTTATTTAATAACATGAAGGGGAAGCGAACTCTCTCTCATAATTAGGCCTAATTACCAGGGAGGTGTTGACAGACGGACGGTGAGGAGACAAACTGCCTTTATCCAGAGACTTAGAGTCAGATTACTGGAGCTGTCTTATCTGTTTCAGCGCGAGCCTAGACCTCAATCTTCCCAGTTTCTTCCCAGTGGGAGAGACAGTTATATGGGACTATATTAATCAGCCTGCCCGTTTATTTCCCCCCGGCACCGCGACTTTAATTACTAATCCTCTTTTTGCTTTTTCATAAATGTTTTTTTGTTACATGGCCATATTTAATGAAACGTTGATCTTGAGGGGCGGGAGGGGGAGATTGTGGGTGAATGGCCGGGACTGTGACCCGCTCTTCCTCTGTGGTTATCTTCTGTTCCCTCATTATGAAAAGGACTTTTTCCCTCTTTATTAAAACTCACCGCTGTGCTGCTTGTCTATTCAGTGCAGTGTGAAGTGTCTGAATGACTATGCAGCAGAAGGCAGTTTAAATTGTGTGTGTGTGCTTGTGCAGTTTAAATTGTGTGGCGAGCTTGTGCTAAGATTACAGTGTTTGATGGGAAACTGTTATAGTCCGTTGAGTCCCAAAATGATGGGATTTAGGAGATTTTAAGGACGGGATTGTCACGACTGACTGCAATTGACTGCATGTTGCCCGGTTGACGTCGCGTTGCCCGGTTGCTACCTATTTACCGCGCTTAAGGTGTGTGTGTGTGTGTGTCTGTGTGTGTGTGGGTGAGTAGGTGTGTGTGTGTCGGTGTTGTTGAGTCAGTCACATCGACATTTCCGTGTGATCAGATGTTTGACACATAATTTCCTCCAGCATTTTTGCGGTTGGCTGAATTTCAAGCGAAACCCTGCCTACACCCAACATAAAAGCCACCTTGCTGCTGCCCTTTCAAAAAGGCGTTTGACTGCGCGTTGCCCGGTTGACGGCGCGTTGCCCGGTTGACTGCGTGTTGTCCCGGTTGACTGCGCGTTGCCCGTTGACTGCGCGTTGCCCATTTGAAGGTGTGTTTACTGTTTGACGTTACAACCACTGGGATCACAGTGGGTTCAGGTGTGGGGTTCACGCAGCCAGACCAGAGCACGTCTATATCCCCTGACCCAGAGAGGTTAGCGTTAACCTGTCAGGAGTGCAGCAGTTGTGCAGTAATACACCTTTTATTCACTAAAAACCTCCTTCTAAAATTCACCTCAGATGGAGGGAGAAACCATTATTGCTCCTGTCCCACCCCCCCATGGAAATGGAATATTCCGCAATGTATTTAAATAGAATGTATTTTCAGATTTTAATATCAGAAAATATATTGCAGCAGTGCACTATTTGTGTAATAATATTACAGTGTAGGGTATAACTGCTCTGAGATATTGCGGTCTATATATTTAAATGCATTGCTGTGAAATATGGTTAGATTTCCCCCCCCTTTTAAGCCACACGTAGTTACAGTTTACTGCAGTTAATTCCATTTCTGTAAGGGAGAGTTCTGCAGTGCAGTGTGGCTGTTGGCGCATGCGCTAGCGAAATCTCTGACCAAGCTTAGGTTTGAGCCTTTCTCTTTGGGCCAGGTAACAGCCAGGTAACGGGTATCACCTGTCCTGTTGTGGGGGTGCGGGGGCTCAATGACAGCCCTCATTGAGAGGTTAGCCTCAGAGGGCACTCTGGTGCCCTTTTGTTAATTTGGAAGGCTGGACGAAGGCCCGTCTCCGCTTGACGGATTAACATGGACAATTTAACCGCTAACCTCCTGAAATGAGGTTTGCTAAAATACCTTTGGGTCTAGTTTCAGCGTGTGGCGACCGAGGGGTCGAGGTTGGGGGTTATTACAAATAATAAAAATGGGGGCGTCGAGGAGGCCCGTAAGGCCCAGCTAGCCTTACTAGCAGGAGTAGCCCCCCCCCACCCCGCTTTCTGCCACTGCTACCTATTTACCACGCTTAAGGTGTGTGTGTGTGTGTGTGTGTGTGGGTGAGTTTCTGTGTGTGAGTATCTGTGTGTGTGTGTGTGTTTGTATGTGTATGTGTGTGTGTGTGTGTGTGTGTGAGTAGGTGTGTGTGTGTGTGTGTGTGGGTGAGTATGTGTGTGTGTCGGCGTTGTTGAGTCAGTCACATCGACATTTCCGTGTGATCAGATGTTTGACACATAATTTCCTCCAGCATTTTTGCGGTTGGCTGAATTTCAAGCGAAGCCCTGCCTACACCCAACATAAAAGCCACCTTGCTGCTGCCCTTTCAAAAAAACTCCTGTTGATGAAAATAAGGCCATAAAGACCTGAATATCTTTGTGTTTACAGTAATTAAGCTGTCTCACCGCTGATTTACGGCGTATTGGGCAATCATTCTTTTTGAAGAGAAGAAAAATCTTCTGTCATGTGCGGTTTCTTCACTTCTTGCCCGAGGGGTTTATTTATATTCATAGAGAATTCAGATTCTGAGATATAAAGATGCGTTTAATTACCTTCAAATAATACAAATCGGAAAATCAGGATTTCTGATGAAGTTTGCCACCATTAAGTTTGTCATCAAATGAAAATGGCCGTTTTAAAAATGCATTTATTCATTGTGGCTCAGACTGGAGGAAACTGAAGGACGGCTAATCGGGCCGATCTGAAACAGAATCAATGTTGACCCAAACCACAGACGGCAAACGCTGTATCGACAGCACCCTTCAGCTCAGAGGGCTGCTGGTTCCAGTCCAAATTGCAACAGCTGGTGGGACAAAGGTTTCTTTCAGTTTTGATTTAGGCTAATTTATACAATTAGAATAAATAAGGGGGTGAATAAATATTAAACTCCAGTGTAACTATGTTATTGTGACACTTCCTGCCGTTAGCATGTGAAGATTTGTGAACTGACATCACTACCTGTCATTTCTGTCGCTGCAGATGTTGTTCATTGGCGTGATTATAATCAGAATTATATTAAAGATTGCTTGGGGAGGTATTATTAGAAAAAGGCCTGTTTTCCAGTCAGCCTTGTCAGTTTAAGTGACCTGCTGCATGTTTAGTTCTGTTTGTCCAATATAGAGTTTTCTGACGATCTTTAAATACTTTAAAAAATTATTATTATTTTTTTAAATAAAAAAATACTTCACATTTTGTATAAAATATATGAGTGATATTTATAATGACACCTGTGTGTAGTTTTTTGCCAGAGAACAGCGCAGATTCCCTTTAAATTTGTATTTGTTCAGTCTCAGTCTCAGTCCTGTATATTGTCAGATATTTTCAGGCGTTCTAAGTTACTATCGATATTTCAATCGGCGCTTCCTGAAGAAGTGTTTTGCCGTAACGGTCTGTGTGCTGGTCTAGCTCCGTTGAGATAAAGGATTTATTAGTCTGTATATTATTTTCCCCTGTAACCCTGTATAAGTGCTCTTCCTGCCGATATTGTTTCATCTTACTCATCTTTGGGAAGCGCTTGGTCATTAGCACCACCAACATTAAGCTTGCTTTGCGCCTTCACCCAATAACGGCAAGAGTGGCAGTAATTCCACACTAACGTTTGGCTGGCATAACTGGGGTTGAAACTCTTGAGGTTGCAGGTTCGAATCCGAGATGGGGCTCTGCCGTTGTGCGCTTGATCTGCTTCAGGAGAATATCCAGCAGTATAAACGCAATGTTTGTTAAGAACAACAATAAATAAATAAAATATAAACGGTGTTAATGTAACGTCTGCACTCTGCCGATGCTCAGGTTGCAGGTGAGAGACTGGCTGATGCAGCTGCCCTGGGGCCGACGCTTTAGGGGATCCCCTGGTGATGGCTCTCCCTCCTCCTGTGCCCAAGTTCATCCTGCGGGGGTCAGAAGCCCCCGTTAACACCCTACACTTCCGCTGCCAGGACCCGGGCCCCCCGCTCCTCTTTTCTGGGTGAGTGTCACCCCCTTTTTCACCACCACGGTCATTGAGCTCTTAACTCTTTAAGGTGTAAGATCACAAATATGTGATTAGAAGGTTCTTAACTGATCATCTAATGCTGATTTAACAATCACCACTGGAGTTCTAGAACACTTGACTTATAAAAAACTCTTCAAACTGGACTCTTCAACGCTTTCTGTTTTTGCCTTATAATCTGCAGCCAATTCAGAGCAAAAACCAGGTGAGCTCAGGTAACTGTAATAAACCACTTTAATTGATGACATACAGAGTAATGTAAACCAGCATACCCTTTGACTCACCAGGGTAAGGGTTAAGGACCCCTGCTATAGAATGAGGTGCATGTGGGCCCTCTCTCCACTGTCCAAATAACGATCTTTTCTACGCTACAAAATATCACTATCTATGTTCCACTACTGAACCAACACCTGCTTACTGTATCTTGGCTGAAATAACAGTGAATTCTCTGTTACCAGCTGAGATTATCAGCCCAGTCTTTGCTGTATCTAACACCGCAGCCTCAAACCCATCTGCTGGTTAAACTGCTGCATCCTTACTCTCCCTCTGAGATCAGCTGTGAGCTCTGGCACTTTATTTGAGTTTTCTGTACCAGCTGCTCTGCTCTATAGAGACGCTGATCACAGATGATCGCCTCGGCTCCGCGGAGGTGTATCTGCTGAATGCTTTCATGTAAATCTATGTGTAAAATACCAGGGAAGTCTCCAAGACCACGTTTAGCATTGAAATAGTGTCATATTTGATGACATCATCATCCAAACTTAGGGGGGGGGTGTTCTTGTGCTTCAGCTCAGGCAAAGGGGCTGTCCATGTGTGGAACCTGACCACCAGAAGAGCAGAGAAGGTTCTAGAAGGTCACGGAGGGGCTTCCGTGATCTGGCTGGACACGCTCCGTTCGAGCGGTGCCCTCATCAGGTAATCTTCCAAACTGCACTTCCTGGCTTCAGCAGGCCTGGGTCACTGCGAGTTTCACAAAACTTTGAATAGTTTTTTGTTTCTATTTTCTTTCTTTCTTAAAGTAGTCTATAATCTCAAGTTTTTTTATTTTCCTTTGTGGTGAGAAAAAAATAAGCTTTTGGGGGCTGCTGGGTGGCTCAATCTACTGCAATGCATCGATGGGTCCCGCGGTCTGGTGTCGAACCTGGAGTGTATGGCCCACTGCCCCGTAACGGGATGCCCAGTAGGCGGTAGCATCACCCAGGGAGGGAGGGTTTTAATTTGGCTGTGACTCCCACAGAGGGAACACTGATTTTTATTTTTATTTGGAGAAAAAAGGCGGGGGGCATTTTTCACACTGACGCATTGAAACCTCAGCCGGTTCCAAATAAAGACTGATATTCAATGCTCTCCTTATTAAATACACATTTGCAGCCTGTTGAATTGCAGCATACAGATTAGCCATTGTGTGAAATGTTCTGGAGGATTTGCTCAGATGTGCGGGTGAACGCGTGTCCCGGGTTGACGGAGAACGTTGCTGCGTTTGGCTAGGCCCGTCTTTGTGGCCTGTAATTTAGATTCGATTGGCAAGCTGTCTCTGTCGTTGCCACTGGCAGAACACACATCAAGGTAATTGGTTGCGATTAATTGGATAAAGAGAGGACCAATCGTAATGAGCTTGCCGTGATCTCGACAAATTATCATGTTGACGGAATGGATTAGACTGGAAGGTTCTGACAATGGGCGGAGCTGACATCTGGAAGCCTTTTCTTGAGCAACGCGGTGTAGAGCGATCCACCTTTTTGCACTTTACATGTGGGTGTCGGGGGTTTTTGCACAAACAGCGAGTTTATACAACTGAAGCTAAATCCAAGAGAGAACCAGATTGACTCAAGTGATACAGGTTTGATTGCTCATTTTACATGTTTTCTTTGCTTTGTAGTGGCCTAATACTGGCACTGATATTGGCATAAATGTCATAAATTTTGTGGGCCAAAAGAATGTTGTGACATGAACTTTGTAAGGAGGGAGAAGCATTACATTTTTTATATTTACAAGGGATATATATTTTTTTTTCCAGTTTCAGTTTTTAGGTATTTGTTAAAATAATATCCCCACGTTGATTTATACTGTAGTTATTCCATAATTGCAGAGGAAACTTTCATAATATTTTGTTACGGTGTCAATATTTATATAAATTTCTATATATATATATTTTTTGTATTTCGGGAAAAAACATAAAAACATCATCAGTTAACCAATCGTGTTCTGCGGTTGGTAAACATTGGCACTGTGTACAACTTTCACATTGTTGTGAATGTGCCCAAGTGAAATGGATGATTAAGTTTGTATTATTACCCATGAGGACTACATTACCCATGAGCACCACTCTGCATCAGCGGACCAGTGCAAGTAATTAGTCGGCGTTAAATGACTAATTGAAGTGACTTGTCAGGGTGATTGTTGAGGTTTGCTCAGCGGTTGGCTTCTCATCAACGGGCCGTAATTAGCATGTTGTTGACAGAGGAGTAAATTACAGCTGTATAACGGTAACAAAACCGCCACCAGAAACATAGAGCCACGCGTTGGAGGAAAGCCCTGCGATTGTGTGTTATTTAATTCAGGAATCCGGCCCTGTATTCATGAAACTGTTTCAGAGCGGCAGCACTGCTGTAGGTGGTGGGATCACATTTCTCCTGTCTAAATCCTGAACGTTTTCATTACCCACTAACAGGCTGAATTTATCTTCGCTCAGCACTGCTCCCGTCGAGTCCCTTAGTTACTCCCTCCAGCATTTTCAAAAACCAAAATCAATCTTAGGGAAATATAAAATGGATGATAGTGATGTCATAATCTATACACCTGCATGGGGAGGTGTGTGTTACTGTGTGTTACTGGTTACTGTGTGTGTGTGTGTGTGTGTGTGTGTGTGTGTAGCCAGGGTCGGGACATGCGGGTGTGTACCTGGGACCTGAGTGAGGGTCGGAGCAGTGTGACGGACTCCTTTGGCACCGGCAGTGTGGGGTTCTGCCAGTGCTCCCTGCTGGACGGGCCCGGACGCTGTCTGCTGGCTCTCCCCGGAACCCATATGGAGGAGGTGAGGAGGAGGAGGAGGAGGAGGAGGAGCAGGGTCATATGATCATATTGATGTAGATGGTGATGATTACGATTACGGGACCTCAACCCTGGTTGGTTTGTGTTTGCACCCTAAAAATCACCTGTTGGTTCCCTAGGAAACCAGGTGAGGCAAGCTAATCTTCTGTGTAGCTAATGCAGCTTGAACCGAAGTGCTGAATAAGCCACTCTCCAGGACCAGGGCTGGGAACTCCTTCATCATCATCATCATCAGACCCGTAGTCCAGTTAACCTGCACGTTTATGATTTGTCTGATGCTCGTTCTGTTGTTACCATGGTTATGAAAGGCTGTCAGATTTTTCCATGAAACAATCCAAATGAAACGCAGATTTTCAGACGATACATGTCTCTGTGAGCCACGAGTATTCCACTTCATCACTGTGCATTCTCTCCTGCTGTTAGAGTACAAAAGCTCTTTGTGTGTGTGTGTGTGTGTGTCTGTGTTTATGACATACCCAAGACCTCTACTCTCCAGCGACATTTAGGTTCTGAAAACCAGCATTTCCTGCTTAATCGAGGGGAAAAAATTGGGGTGAAATGACATCTTTGGGTCCCAAATAATGGCGGTGGTGTGTGTGTGTGTGTGTGTGTGTGTGGGTGGGGGGGTGGCAGGGCTGAGAAGTTGTCCAGAATGCGACCGCGGGACAGTGAGCCGTGAAGGAGAACCTAGGGGGGCAGTGTTTTTGAATCCCACCACTTTACCACCAGATTCATGTTGTGCCTCACATGAAAGGCACCCAGTCCCTCACACGTGACTCCGCCTGCCCCCGCCGCCAGAGACATACAGACAGACAGGCTACAGGGCGGGTGGCGTCCGCGATCCTCCGTGCCTCAAAGGGCGCCTTTGTGCCTCCGCACGACAGCACCTGAGCCAGTCACCCGTCCCCTGCCCCGCCCCTCTCCCACCCCTGTCCTGCCCCCCTCCACAAACCTCCACACCGCATTGCTTGCAGCGTTGCATGCTGGGATTGATTTGAGCGCTGACCTGTCCGTAGCACAGCCCCATCAGCCCTGTACAAACCTCCAAATGCAAAAAAAACAACAACAAAAAAAGGAAAAAGAAAAAAAACTGAGAAACCGTTGCAGCGTTGCACTCTGGGATTGATGTTGGGGCCAGAGGCAGGAGTGACATCATCGATTTTCTCTCCTCTCCTCTCTCCTGGCCCTGGCAGGTTTAATGTTTACTGCCGTGCAGATCGCTGCCAGCGGGCGTCTCCCCACCACGTCAGGCATTAATTGATGTGGGCTTTTTATCATTTTATTTATGGGCAGTGTGTGTGCGCCACACGTGAGCGCAGTATACCTGAGGCTACAGCGTCTTTGTGAGAGAAGCATATGGTGCAGATGTGCTGTCCTGATAAAATATGAATCTGCCTTCGAATGAGATGTTTAAGTTACCTTCTAATGAGGATGTATCTCCATCATTACGGCTCCGGAAGTCGCTTTGCTAAAACTTGAGTGTAATTTATTATCTTTTTTTTTTTCTTCTTCCTCTCACCCCCCTCTGTCCCCCGCAGTTTTCTCATGTAGTTTGATTATATTGCGCACGTCTTAAAAAACGAGTGTAACCACTTTTTAAGAAACGCGGCGATATATCAAACGCAGGGATCAGTCTGGAGATTAATTGCAGGTGGTGTGAATCTCGTTGCGGCCGGATGATGTCACAGTAATGACAGTTGTAATGCTGTAATAAAAATGGAAAACACTTATTCTTTTCTTTCTTTCTTTTTTTAAATTTATGTTTTACAACTGAGCGTTTGGGCAAGTTCCCTACAAGCGTGGAATGAAAAGGAGTCGAGTCACGGCTTGATTAAAACCGGAGCACATTTTTTTTCACCCCCCCGGTTTCAGGAAATCGTGAGAACTGGCTGGCAGGGAGCCCAAAAGTGTTCTCGCTTATTAAGCTCTCGTTTAAAAACGCGCCGTGATTGCGAGGCCTCATCTGACTCCCTGCCAGTAGCTCTCTGCTGTGTGTGTGTGGTGGGCGGAGGTCTGTGTGTGGGGTGGGTGGAGGTCTGTGTGCATGGAGGGCGGAGGTTTGTGTGTGTGGTGGGTCGAGGTCTCTCTGTGTGGTGGTCTGTGTGTGGGTGGAGGTCTGTGTGTGTGGTGGGTGGAGGTCTGTGTGTGTGGTGGGCGGAGGTCTGTGTGTGTGGTGGGTGGAGGTCTGTGTGTGTGATGGGTGGAGGTCTGTGTGTGTGGTGGGCGGAGGTCTGTGTGTGTGGTGGGTGGAGGTCTGTGTGTGGTGGTCTGTGTGTGGTGGGCGGAGGTCTGTGTGTGTGGTAGGCGGAGGTATGTGTGTGTGGTTGGCGGAGGTCTGTGTGTGTGGTGGGCGGAGGTCTGTGTGTGTGGTGGGCGGAGGTCTGAGTGTGTGGTGGGCGGAGGTCTGTGTGTGTGGTGGGCGGAGGTCTGTGTGTGTGGTGGGCGGAGGTCTGTGTGTGTGGTGGGCGGAAGTCTGTGTGTGTGGGGTGGGCGGAGGTTTCTGTATGGTGGGTGCAGACCTACTACAGCTGGGTGGATGTGACTTAGCTGCATGTGAGAGAGAACAGGATCTGTGTCCTTCGTTGAGGGTTTGCCCTGGAGCAATGTACAAACCAACCAATTAATGAATCAATAAATCAATCAACCAATCAATCAGCCAATCAATTCATAAATTTGATATAAATGTGTTATATATATAATATACTATACAGGGAAAATGGATTTGTAGTAACACCCATATGTACACACAGCACACAGGAGATGAATGAGCAATGTTATGAGATGCATAAATACATGATAAACATGAGTTAAGTGCCTGAGTATATTAAAAATGATTTAAGAAGTGAAAATGTACATGTACTCTCTAAAGATAATATGACCATCTGATAATTTTGGCAGTGAGAATGATAGGATGATTGAGAATGAAAGGATGATTGAGAATGAAAGGATGATTGAGAATGAAAGGATGATTGAGAATGAAGGGATGAGTGAGAATGAAGGGATGATTGACCGGCTCTTCCTCATCTTCCCCCTGCAGGTGAAGATCATGGACATATCCAGTAAAACGCCAGTGTGCTCTCTGAAGCCTGATACCAAACGCGGGATGCTCATGTGCATCAAACTGTGGCAGGTAAGGAGCGGGCGTGGCACCCAGGTGGACACAGGTGTACCGCCCCCCATCCCTATAGGTCTTTGAGTAGCCAGCCAGGTGAGAAAAGTCGTAAAAGTAAACTTGGAACTTGGGATATGGGCGGTGGGGAGACAAATTGTTTCGATGACACCATTTTTATAAAGGGTGGGGGAATCTGAATGGATTCTGCAGATGAACATGTTTGACACGTAGTGCAGCAAATGAGGCGAGCTGATAAAATGGTAGACCCCCCCCCCCCCCTTAGTCTCGAGAAATTAGCCAGCCAAACAGCTGTGTGTGGTTGGCCATTTGGCTGACAGCCAGTGCTTGGGGAACTCCTTCCCCCCCTTCCCCATTTCAGGTGAGCAGTGACAGCAGTGTGTCCCCCCCCCCCCCCAATGGACTTGTAACCGAAAGGTTGCAGGTTCGATTCCCAGGTAGGACACTGCTGTTGTACCCTTGAGCAAGGTACTTAACCTGTATTGCTACAGTATATATCCAGCTGTATGAATGGATAAATGTAATAAGATGTAATAAGAAGTTGTGTAAGTCGCTCTGGATAAGAGCGTCTGCTAAAAAAAAGTCATTCAGGTCATGTCACCAGTGTAACGGCACAGTATTCTCTACCTTTTGCAAACCCCATATCTCTACCTCTCTGCGACTCATAGTACATACAGTTTATTCCATTTTAATTAATTAACTTAACTCTTATTTAATTATTGCACAGGTTATTTTTTAATACTCTGTTTTTGACTGTACTCTACTCTACTGACCACTGTGACTTTCTTACTGTATCTGCTTTGAGTTTTGTTAGTTTGTTCTTCATCATGATTATTTTATTATCTCTGAAGCAAGTTGTGCTGCCATTGTTTTTGTGAACCGCGCTGTAAAAACGAGTAAAGCTGAGATATGAAAAGATTGGCCGACGGCCCGCCCGCCGTGAGACGCTTGACAGACAGGTAAACAAACGCAACGGAGACGTCGCGTGTGATTTATCGTTCGGCTCGTCTCAAACTATTTTCTTCCAGCGCATTTCTCAATCCGACGTCAGTCTCGGCACTGTAATTAGGCTGTTTGGAATGGCTCGGGTTCGAAACTATACATCAAGCAGCCAGCTGCAGACCAAGTTCAACAGCTTGTTTGGTAAACACACTTTTTCCCTTCCCGTCAGGACTGTAATTATTATTGCGTTTAATTAATATCTCTGGGTTTACGTTTCCCCTCTGGAATGTGAACTTGTTAATGAAGGCGGGACATTTGACAGTGGGGCGGGGCCGGGGAGGGGTTTCGGCATCAAACAGGAAGTGAATGTCCTACAGACCTCTGGCGTGGCGGCTGGCAGCGATACGCGAGGCTTTTTTTGGGGGCTTTTCGCTTTCTTTCTTTTGATATATATATTTTTTTCTTTTTTAGTTCTTCAGAAGCGCAGGTAGTTTCAGTGCTGTCTGAAGCGCAGGTAGTTTCAGTGCTGTCTGAAGCGCAGGTAGTTTCAGTGCTGTCAGAAACGCAGGTAGTTTCAGTGCTGTCAGAAGTGCAGGTAGTTTCAGTGCTGTCTGAATAGCAGGTAGTTTCAGTGCTGTCTGAAGTGCAGGTAGTTTCAGTGCTGTCAGAAGCGCAGGTAGTTTCAGTGCTGTCAGAAACGCAGGTAGTTTCAGTGCTGTCAGAAACGCAGGTAGTTTCAGTGCTGTCAGAAACGCAGGTAGTTTCAGTGCTGTCAGAAGCGCAGGTAGTTTCAGTGCTGTCTGAAGCGCAGGTAGTTTCAGTGCTGTCTGAAGCGCAGGTAGTTTCAGTGCTGTCAGAAGCGCAGGTAGTTTCAGTGCTGTCTGAAGCGCAGGTAGTTTCAGTGCTGTCTGAAGCGCAGGTAGTTTCAGTGCTGTCTGAAGCGCAGGTAGTTTCAGTGCTGTCAGAAGCGCAGGTAGTTTCAGTGCTCTCAGAAGCGCAGGTAGATTCAGTGCTGTCAGAAGCGCAGGTAGTTTCAGCGCTGTCTGAAGCGCAGGTACCTGGTGACAGTCAATCATGTTGTGCTTAGCGCTCTCAGCCGGCCAAATGAATACCGTAACCGTGACGACACGCCCGACGACAGTTACATAAGCACGAAACGTGGCACAGCACATGCAAAACTCCATGTCCGCCCAGCCCTAGGGTTTAAAAAATAATAATAATTTTAAATATTTTTTTTTTAACGTCTTTTTCTGCTTTATTGAACAGCACAGCTTTGACAGACTGGAAGAATGGCGAGCGAGCGAGCAAGAGAGAGGGAGAGAGAGAGCGAGAGAGAGGGAGAGAAACACGCGACAAAGGTCACGCGGCCAGATTCAAACCGCCGACGTCACGGCTCACATTGAGATGGTGCTCGTACAGGCTACACCACAAGGCACGCCCCAGCGCTGGAGTTTAAACTAGGGGGAGTGAGACTGCAGTTATGATTGAACACTGTAGACGTTGCATTTGCACCCATTGTATTTCAGTTCATTCAGCTCAGGAAATGAGGTAGAAATGGTGGTGGAACATGGGAACGCCACAGGCTCCAGAGCGTTTCGTACGGCCCCACAGTCCTCATGTTTAGCTCAGGGTTCCTGGATGGTGGACATCTTAAGAAAAAGCGCACTATCTGCAAATATTTTTCACTGGTAAATTATGCATTTCCTCGGAAAGATCAACTGGCAGAACGTAAATTGAGGGTTGGGTTTTTGTCGTATTTTATTTTCGTCTTTGATAGTGAACGATGGCGGAACGCTGGTTTGTGCTCCAGTGTAAATACGAATGGTTTGTATCAAGCTGACATCACAAGGACATGTGATGCCAATAACAGACATTTGATTGGTCAGGCGCTTTTCACCAGATTTGCTCTGCAACAGAATTTCAACTAATTTCCAGAATCCTTGAACGAATTTTCCAAATTGACCGACCTGGAATAGAATTGATCTCCGGCCTTCTGTGCTGTGACACTATTGAGTCCGCTGAGTCATGCCTCAGCACGGTATTCGAGGTCTTCGACACTCTTCTTGCGGCTTGGAAGGAAGATCAGCCCCCCCCCACTTTCGGCCTGTACGCCCGGCTCCTCCATCACGCAGGCACATATCGGCCAACAGATTTATTGGCGGAATTAGACATCTAGCCGCTGGACTTATGGAGAGGATTAAATTCCATATTAAGTAACGCCTTCTTACGGTTCGGCTTCCCCTTGCTTAATTCCCTGTGCTTCCTCTACGACACACATGCGTGCGTGCACACACACACACGCACACACACACAAATACACACACGCACACACACACACACCCCTCTCACCAGAGCCAGGATGTGTGTGTGGGCCGTGTCATGCCGTACTGTGCCGTGCCGTTTTGCAAATGCGCTCCCTTCTCTACCTGCTTCCTCTCCCACGGCTGATTGAGACTGAGCTTCAGCGTTGGGCGGAGCCTGGGTATGAGGGGGGCAGGGTATGAGCATGAGGGGGCGGAGCCCATGTCTGAGGGGGTGGAGCTCGGGCCTGGGGGCGGAGGGAGAAAGCAGCTGGAGGGCTGGAGGGGGGCTGGAGATGTATAACCTGCCAGGCCTTCAACTGGAGAAGAGGCTGGCAGCCAGAGGGGAATGCTGCTCTTCAGACATCAATCGCTCTCTGCTCGTCACCCAGCCCAGTGACATCACCAGTGACATCACCGCGCCCGCTGCCCCACTATTGGTCCCTCGCGCTCTTATCGTCTTCTTTTCCTGAAATTCCAGCGGCACGTGCGTCGCGTCGCATGGAATTCTCCGCCTCTCCCGTCGACATTCCGGGGCGGGGACGACCCTCCCCTCCGCCCCGTCTCTCCTCTCCTGTGGTCAGGAGTGTTTTATATGATGAGGAGCCAGAACAAAATCAAGGCCTAAATTAGCTGCTGATTGAAAGAGAACCTCAAAAAAAAAAACCTGCAGATGCTGTGGCCCCCCAGGGCTGTGGAGAGGCCGGGACGACGTGTGTTTGTGAGACTGTGTGTGTGTGTGTGTGTGCGCGTGTGTGTGCGTGCGTGTGTGCGTGCGTGTGTGCGTGTGCGTGCGTGTGCGCGTGTGTACAGTAGACCTAGCCATACTCCCCGGCTGTGGCACGCTGCCAGCACACATCTCCCCAGCCGTGTAAGTGATGAATCCTTTCCTGAAGTGTGAGCCGCCATTCCCGCCAAGCGCTCTCGTGTAGAGGGCCTAGCGGAGGATATAATGAATTAGGTGTCTACCCAGGGTTCCGTGACCTTTGCCCTGTGACATCATCAATCAAAGGGCTCCTACACTTAGCTGAAGTGCAGAGGGCCAGAGGGCCAACAGGCGGTAATGTTTAGCAGCTCGCTGCCTGGGAGGCAGCAGGGGATTGATTCTCCAATTGTTTTTATTTGTTTTTTTAATCTCTTAATATTGTAGTCAGTGATGTGTTTATAAGGTATACACGAATCTGTCTATAATTTGTTTTAGCGGTGCGACGGAAAAAAACTATTAACATTAAGTAAGGGGGGGGGGGGGAGGTCATAGAAAGAAAAAAAAGGGGGTGTTGTGGGGCAGTGAGTCTTCAGCTTTCGGGTCTTTACACATATGGAAAGAATTTTTCCTCCCTGGCGTTTTGAATACAGGGTGCGCTATCGCTCGGGGGGCGGGGGGGGTTGTGGGGGGACAGACGATATGCAAAGGTCCTGTAGCGGCCTCACCCTGTGTGGCGCCCTGTAGGGACCACAAAAAAGTGCAGCGGTTATGTTCCTGCAGTGAAGGCTTCGTTTTTCATGGGTTTTTGTAAAAATCAATATACCCCCTGAACAAACATTCTCTTGGGAGCCTTCGTTTTTCAAGGGTACAGGTAAAACGAAGATGCCCCCTGAAGAATGATGCTCTGGTGAGCTTTTTCATTTTTCGTGGGTGGCGGTAAAACAAGAATGATCCCTGAACTGTCGTCATGGGCAGTGTTTGTTTTCTGAGGAGTGCTGTAAAATAAAGACCCCCCCCCCCCGAACACAGGACAGCCGCAGGGAATTTTCGCTTTTTGCAGGAACAGGTTAAACAAGGACGCTCCCTGAACTCAAATACCATGGCGCCGTTTGTGTATGTTCTAGTTAGTTTTTAAAAAAAATTCTCCCTTGGCTCGTGTGGTGCCGGACACCTACGTTTTTCATGGTTGCAGGTAAAACGAGGACGCTCCCTGCACTCAGGCGGCTGCACTCCCTGGTTTCCATGGTGGCTCAGGGCGTGAGCCGTGGGGGAGTTTCGGAATCGCAGGAATCAGGTAGAGGTGTAGTTCAGGGGCCTGGTGTGGGCGGAGTCAGACATGCAGGCGAGACCCGCAGGGGAGGGGTGGGGGGTGGCGGGAACACCTCTACCGCCATAAATCTTGTCCAAAACACACACCCCCCTCAGCAGGTCAGACAGTAAAATATGGGGCCTACTATTTTATCTGCTCACCTGTTCTCATCTGCTGAGGTGATTTACGATCAGGCCGTGTTCCTCGACGTAACGCTTCCCCTTGTCGTACAGAACCCTGCAGCATGCCATCGCTCGCACGGCAGGTACGTTTGGCTGCACTGAGGCTGCCAGAGTATTTCCTGGGTGTGTAACGGCCGTCCTCTGCAGTATCCTCTCTGGCTCAGCGTTGTTGTTTTATGTGTGAATGTAAACGGGATTTGAGATTAATTTGCATGTGACAGTGAGCTGTCAGGGGAAGCTTTATCGGGAGACGTACTTCCTGTACAACGTAGAATGCACACGCGTCGACTAACCAGCCTTACGCTGTTCCAGGGGTTTCTGTTTTTAGAATGGATTGTGGGGAATTAATTATCTACGATTGGTGTGTGTGTGTGTGTGTTTGTGTAATAAGACTGTCGGTGTGTTAGAGGGCAGTGTGTTTGAATTCTGGTGTGTGTGTGTGTGTGTGTGTGTCAGTGCATTAGAGGGCAGTGTGTTTGTACTTTGGTGTGTGTGTGTGTGTGTGTGTGTGTGTGTATGTATGTATGTGTGTGTGTTTGTGTAATAAGACTGTCGGTGTGTTAGAGGGCAGTGTGTTTGAATTCTGGTGTGTGTGTGTGTGTGTGTGTGTGTGTGTGTGTGTGTTTGTGTAATAAGACTGTCGGTGTGTTAGAGGGCAGTGTGTTTGTACTCTGGTGTGTGTGTGTGTGTGTGTGTGTGTGTGTGTCTGTGTGTGTGTGTGTTTGTGTAATAAGACTGTCGGTGTGTTAGAGGGCAGTGTGTTTGAACTCTGG
Source organism: Ilyophis sp. 1 JC-2022 (assembly GCA_022702515.1). Lineage (NCBI taxonomy): Eukaryota > Metazoa > Chordata > Actinopteri > Anguilliformes > Synaphobranchidae > Ilyophis > Ilyophis sp. 1 JC-2022. The sequence goes on along the minus strand of CM040404.1, from coordinate 6,597,694 downwards.
TATGTGTGCAAGTGTGTGTGCGTGCGTGCGTGCGTGTGTGTGTGTGTGTGTGTGTTTGTGTAATAAAACTGTCGGTGTGTTGGAGGACAGTGTGTTTGTAAAAGAATGACAGTGTGTTGGAGGACAGTGTGTTTGTACTCTGGTGTGTGTGTACACGTGTACGCGTGTGTGTGTGTGCGCGCACGCTCTGTACAGAAGGATGTGGGGACAGACTGCTGGGGATACAGATGAGGAGTAAATTGACGAGCGCTGTAATTGGCTGCCAGTGGGAGCGGCTGATTTATGGAGAGGAGAGAGTGTCAGGGAGCGTTAGCGCGCTCTCCACCAGATAACCCCTGCACCGCACTGCAACTCTGCTTCCGTTTCTCTCTCTCTCTCTCTCTCCCCCCTCTCCCTCTATCTCCCTCCTCCCCCTCTCTCTCTCCTGCTCCCTCCTCTCCTCTCTTTCCCTCTCACTTCTTCCCTCCCCCTCTCTTCTCCCGCTCTCCCTCTTCCCCTCTCTCTTTCTCTTTTTCCCTCCCTCCCCCTCTCTTTTCTCTCAGTCCTCTTCTTTTTTTTCCTCACTCTTTCACCCTCTCTGTTCTCTGTACATCTCTGTACTCCTCCCTGGTCTTCTCAAATGTTCTACCTCTCTTCTCTTTTCCTCTACCTTTCTCCCCTACCTCTCCTCTCTTCTCTCTTTCTCCTGCTCTCTCTCTCTCTCCCCGTCCCTCCCCCTCCAGTTCAATTCAATATGCTTTATTGGCATGACAGAATTGTACAATTGTATTGCCAAAGCTTGTTGGAGGAGATTAAGGAACATGTCCACATGGGGAAAAAAGTAACAATAATAATACGTCTGTATAATGTAAACCCCCCCCCCCCCCCCACCATCTCTCCCCATTCTCTCTCTCTCTCTCTCTCTCTCTCCCTCCCTCTCCCCCTCTCTCTCTCTCTCTCTCTCTCTGCAGCCGGACTCAGGCCTGGGCCCCCTCTTGCTGGCGGGGTATGAGGACGGTTGGCTCTCCCTGTGGGACGTGTCCCAGAGGACACTCCTGTCCGGCCTGGCCGCGCACCCCCAGCCCCTCATGTGCCTCGACTTTGACCCCGTGGGGCAGAGGGGCGTCTCGGGCTCTTCGGAGAGAGCCGTCACCTCCTGGACGCTTGACGGACAGCAGAGCCTCCAGGTCAGGAAGGGTGACCGCCCCCGCCCCCACCCCAATCCCGCCGGCTGTGCGCCGATGCGTTGGGAAAATATGTATTGAGGAAGAGGAGTATTGTGAGTGAGGAAGATGGGGTTTGTGAGTGAGGAAGAGGGGGTTTGGGAGTGAGGAAGAGGACACACACACACACACACACACACACACTGCTCTAACGCTTCTCTGAAACACACACACTTACACACTGTTCTAAGACTGCCCTGAGATACGCACACACACACACACACTGCCCTGAGGCTGGACTGGGTACTTTCTCTCTCTACCTCCCTGTCCTTCCTAGTATTTTATCTGCTCGCTGTGGCTAAAATAAAGTGCACCGCGCTGCCTGTGTTCTGAGTTTGACACGTTGGGATCCGGTGCTCTAATCAAACTCCGCATTTGCTGGTGTAAGATTAGCGTACCGGATTTGTGTAAGTGGCATTGCTAATCCTGGTGTTTCAGATTAAAAACCTGTGGACTTTTGACAAAAGCCTGTGACACTGTTAAACGTCGCACCTCTACAATGCAAGTTGGTGTTGCGCTTGAGATTGCTTAACATTTAAAAAAATGATAATTTAAAGGGTTTTGAATGAAAAGGCCGTTTTGTGCAAGACTGCATCTGTAATTATAACAGTGGAAGAGACTCAAAGAACAAAAAATCAGAAACTTGGTTTCATTTGTTTTATTTTGCACCAGTAAAAAAGAAGAAAAATTTTATAATTTTGGATGGGGGGGGTTGCAGGAGAAAATAAATAAATTGGTGGAGGGTTCCAAGCGGGGGATTTCAAATTACCCTTACGCCAAATGCAGTGTGACGTTCAGACGGCCATCTCAGGTTGTTCCCACAGTCGTGTTTGTGTGGCAGGCCAGCGGAGCGTCTGCCAGGCGTGATGGATGACCCGTGAGGGGTAATAAAAATATCAAAACCTTAGAGGTTCTTAACCAAACAGAACACACATCTGCAATAAAGAGAACAGTAGGCGGTGGGGGAGGCCGGCGGTACGGAGCAGCCAGCTACAAGAGCCACAGAGCCTTACCGCCACAAATCACTCCCGCTAACCGCCTAGAGTGGAACAGCATCAGGGGTAGAGTGGAACAGCAGGGGGGGTGGAGGGGAACAGCAGGAGGGGTAGAGTGGAACAGCAGGAGGGGTAGAGTGGAACAGCAGGGGGGGTGGAGGGGAACAGCAGCGGGGGTGGAGGGGAACGGCAGGGGGGGTGGAGGGGAACAGCAGGGGGGGTAGAGTGGAACAGCAGGAGGGGTGGAGTGGAACAGCAGGGGGGGTAGAGTGGAACAGCTGGGGGGGTAGAGTGGAACAGCAGCGGGGGTGGAGGGGAACAGCAGGAGGGGTAGAGTGGAACAGCAGGAGGGGTAGAGTGGAACAGCAGGGGGGGTGGAGGGGAACAGCAGGAGGGGTAGAGTGGAACAGCAGCGGGGGTGGAGGGGAACAGCAGGAGGGGTAGAGTGGAACAGCAGGGGGGGTAGAGTGGAACAGCAGCGGGGGTAGAGTGGAACAGCGGGAGTTATACGGTGTGGGGCTGATATCGGGGTGGGGGGGAAACTTTGTTTGACAGAATGCAGGGGGATCCCCGTCCCGCTGAAGGGCAGTGAAATGCTCTTATCAGCGGGACGGGGGGACGGGGGGATGGGGGGCTCAGGCCTGCAGATAAGGAGGGATCTACCCTGAGCAGGGAGCTTCAGTTACTGCACATGAGCCTCATAAGACAGTATCTCCACGCCAGCAATGTGGGGGTCTGATTGTGTGGCTTTCTCTCTTTCTGTCATGGTTAGTTGAGTTTGCCTGGATTGATGTGTGTGTCTTTGTGAGTGTGTATGCCTCTATTGGTGGGTTGCTGTGTACGCCATGTGTGTTCTCATGAGTGCGTGTACCTAGATGACTGGGTGTATGAGCGTGCGAGCGCTGATGAAGAGTTCTGTCCCTTTGGCTTACGTGACTGACAGGCGCTGAGAGAGGTTTCTCCAGTCCTCAGAGCGGGAGAGAGCGGGGAGAGAGCGGGGAGAGAGCAGGGGAGAGAGCGGGGAGAGAGCGGGGAGAGAGCGGGAGAGAGCAGGGGAGAGAGCGGGGAGAGAGCGGGGAGAGAGCAGGGAGAGAGCAGGGGAGAGAGCGGGGAGAGAGTGGGAGAGAGTGGGAGAGAGCGGGGGAGAGAGCGAAAGAGAGAGAGAGAGAGCGGGAGAGAGCAGGGGAGAGAGCGGGGAGAGAGCAGGGGAGAGAGCGGGGAGAGAGCAGGGGAGAGAGCGGGAGAGAGAGAGAGAGAGCGGGGAGAGAGCGGGAGAGAGCGAGAGCGGGAGAGAGAGAGAGAGAGAGAAGCAGTGTGAATCAGGCATCGCTGATTCTGAAGACTGTTGGAGACACACTGACAGCTCCCACAGGTGCAGCTCAGCAAGGTACCCCAAACCTGCCCAGTGTCACCTGTAGGTCAGGAATTCTACATGAGCCAGCGAAATGGTGCGGCCAGACCAGCTTCATTAAGCTTGAATGGGTGACCTGGAATTAGGAGCAGCTTTTTACAAAGTCTCTGCAGGTTTTTAATTTTTAATTTATTTTTTGTCCTTTAAGTTCACGTTGAGCATGTGGGTGTTTATCATCCACAGTCGGACCTCACCTGTCAGACTCCATCACCTGTCAGTTCTGTGGCCGCTCGGAGCCGTCGCTTCCACGTTCATCCACGCTGCCATGGCAATGGCACAAGCTAGGGGTTGGTTCACATGGCTCCATATGGCTCAACCAATCACACGCACGCTTGGATCTTTTGCGGAGCCAGAGATGAATATTCAAACTGGCGAGTAAAAACATGAATGAAGATGAATGAAGACGGCCGGGAGTCAGGACTGGATTTCCATGAGATCAGATCACGTCTCTTTTATTAGCGATGTCGTTTTTATTGGCTCGTAGATGCAGCCCAAGCAGCTGAGTTCTCGCTGGGGTGAGCGTTTGGGTCGCCTCACCTTGTGAAAGCGGTTCTTCAAGGGGCATTTGGTCGCTATTTTAGAAGTTCAGAAATCCAAAGCTGACACACAGTAAAGTGTTTGGTGTTAATTCACCTTTGATAGTGTGTATTTTACTCTTAAGCTTAGCTGTAGCTAGTTAGCATGCTAGCATGTAATGTTAATGTAAGAGTACATTTGATTCTCCTTTGTGTGTGTGTGTGTGTGTGTGTGTGTGTGTGTTTTGGGTTGAGTGGGGGCAGGGTCAAATGAATAAAGAGAGATGGGAGTGTCACAACGCAGACACTCGCTACATAAACAGTCGTTTGTGTTATTGTGCATAATGCAGCGGATTGACCCCTTAATAAATAAATGCCTGCCCCCGACACAAGCCAGGGGAGACGAAACAAGGCAAAACAAACAAAGATAGACACACGAACCTATCATTATCAGGGCTCTAATGTAAGCCAGATGGTGTTCGGTTCAGGCATACCATCTACCTGAGGTAATAATGCGCTTACAAACGAGGGTTTATAATTAATTATTCAGGCTAGCTCCGTGTTAGCGCGCAGTGTGCATTTTTTTCACGGGGGCGTTTTACATGACAGACATTTTAGGCATTTAGGCGACACTCTTTTCCAGAGAAACTTACAATTAGTGCACAAAGAAAAGGCCTCGATTCGTAAATATCGCCAACATTCCTAGTGGCAGTTAATGCGAGTGTAACAGCCGGGCCATAACACGCCCGCGAGAGGTAATCCTTTGTCACAAGAATTAACATGTGGAAAGGAAGGCAGGTTTTTAAAATGTATTCTTATAAAAGCACATGCTTAAAGTAGTTCAGTGGCACTTCGCATTATGCTGTAGGTTCTGTTAACTGCCACTACGTGCACTAATACTCACATCTAACCCCGGTTATGGCAATACTCTGATTATTGAAAGAGTCACGTAAACACCTTTATCTGATTATCTTTATTGACGTAAGGTCAAAATCTGCATATTCAAAACCAGATTAAGACACCTGGATTTTTTTCATCTTTTTTTGGTGCATCTAGATGTCTCGCTTCAATTTCTTTTGGCTTTTTGAAACTGCGCGTGTCAGGCGGAAGTCGAAGATCCTGGATGAAAACAAGGAAAAGTGCACCGTATCTGTTGAGCATACGCCGATTATGGATCATTCATTATTAAGAATCATGTAAAACGCAGCTGTTGGAGTAATCTCATTGCTCATGTCTGTGTACACAGTAATCTAAATACTGGTATAAACGGATTACTCACAGTAATCGGGGTATTGGTCTGCATGTAAAACGCGGCTATTGGAGTAATCTCATTGCGGCCAGGGATAGCGTGTGTTCTGCTCGGCTCATTGCCTACACCTGTATGTACTTATTTATCTATGTTAGCGGCCCTGGATAAGATCATCCGCTAGCAGCCTAAATGTAGATAGATCTGTGTGTTCAGTGAAAATGCTTTCCCAGTGAGCGCTCTTCAGGGCTCGAAGGCCTTTGTGGCGCCTGGTGTAGAGATGTTCACTCAGTACCTGGACTTGAATCTCCACCGGCAGGGTTCAGTCGGCAAGGTTACGGATTTGCCGCCCAGATTTGTACCCGTGGGCAAATCGCTTAACCCGAATTACTCCAGTAAATTTGTAGCTGTGTAAATGGATTTGATGTAAACTAAATAAATAAATAAACGGTAAATAAATAAATAAACGGTAAGCTACATAATTCTGTCTCAATAAGAGCATTTACTAAATGCCTAAACGTGTCGGCAGAAGTGTACGGTAAAACTCTCGCTCCAGATACATTCCAAGCTCTGATGCAACGTGCCTGTTGCCAATAGTAATATTAATATTAATATTAATTCCTTCGCTGGGATGCTGTAGATAAAAACCTGTGAGGGACACGTTTTCGCCGTCGAGCGTTATGACCGTGTGTTCGTTGGTCTCTTCTCCCCGTTGACCGGATCTTTCAGTGCGGCTGGTGATTGGTCAGAAGGGAAACAGCGCTCTGCAAACAGGGATGTCAGCAGAACAGTCTCTCGCAGTGACAAAGGTAACTCAGCCAAGCGCCTTTCAAGCGCTCGCTCCAAACCAAATAGTCGCCCGAGAAACATTTGTTAGCAGGGAACCTCCTGCCTTAATGTTTTACGGTCGATGATTGAGCCCCTCTCGGCCGGCGCGAGCTTCCTCTGCCAGGTTCAACAGTAATTTAGCCCTCCGTTTCAGCCTCAATCATCATGTGAGCTGATGGTTTGAAGATGGCTGGAAAAAGACTCCTGTCGTATTTTTGTTGGGTGGATTTACTCGGGGGCAACAATTAAAGTGCCTGAGCTCATTAAGGCCATTTCATAGTCGCCAAAAAAGTATGCGGGGTCCGCAGGGTCCGCGTTTACATAAATGACATCATAGAGGACCCTGAGCGAATGTCCATCTAGGAAGTACGCACAGCAGTCATTTTTTGTGTCCGCATGGACCTGTAGTTTCACCTACAAGGGTACCTTCTGTGTACCGGAATCTTCTTCCGTGAAAGACACCATTGCTGTTTGAAATTTGCATGCAAAAATATTGTCTACGAAAGGTGCTTGGTATGCTTTGAGTATGCTTCGAGATCGACTATGAAAGGCAAAAGTCCTGTCTGTCCACGACGTGATTGCACCGGTTTCAACACAATGTAAGCACTTTGTCTCTAATGCTCATTCTGTATGTGTGGCATACAAAACGATGGCCTTTCTTCCTCTGAAGTTCCTGTGTCAGTAGATTATACAGTATGTGAGTGAACTTGAATGTGAACAGCAAAGCATTCTGGGTAATGTAGTTCCCTCCTCTGTCATTTTGGTGGATTCCTTTGCGCATGATACTGAAGGGTCTGTCATCGGGCTTCCTGTATCTGTGCTTATGTACTGTGCGCTATTGCATTGGCTTCTATAACATGGCGTTTTTGCATGAGCGGTGTTGTGAAACACGCTACGCTTTGCTGTGAGGCGCCCCCTCCGTTCTGTGTGTCACAGGGTTCCCTTTGGAACTGTGCGACGGCTCTAACGCAACGCCTCTTCCCTTCAAAGTAGAAGTGCTGATCTCGGATCAGTTCTTCCTCTTGTCCGTATGCCTGCTTCACCCATTATGAACTAAAGTGCGAAACTGATCCTGGATCAGTGTACTTGACGCTTTTTTGAATATGCCCCCCCCCACCCCGGTTTTTCTCATTCCTCAGCTCCAGGACTCGGTCCAAGTGGTCAATCCCGGGTTCTCTCAGCTATGCATCCGCCAGGACCGCAAGATCTTGGCGTCGGCCGGGTGGGATCACCGTGTCCGCCTGTTTGGCTGGAAGAGGCTGAAGCCGCTGGCCGTTCTCCAGCACCACGCGGATGTGGCGCTCTCCGTCGCCTTCTCCGACCACCAGGACCCCAGACACAGAGTCCTGGCCGCTGGGTCCAAAGACCAGAGGATCAGCGTCTGGTCCGTGTACAATGACGCCTAAGAGGCCACCGGGGGGCGCTGCGCTGTTAGCGATGCGTTCGCCACCCGCGAGGACCTCTGCCGAGCCGCATGACCGCTTCAAGCGCAAATCCGCTGCTCTCTGGTGGTCTTTGACACAATTCACTGCAACAGGCTGGGAGACTGATCCTTTGTTATTGAAGCAAATAATAAAATCATAGCTTGAAATTAGACTGCTGGCCTCACAAGTAGCTTTTCCCTCAGTTAGCAGCTTACGGTGTTGGTCCCAGAGTTTGTTCAGATGAAGGTGTGAGTGTTAAATCAACTATTGTGTACATTTTACTCTGATAGCGGGACACAATTTTCCCCCAAAAAGGGTCTAAATCCTGGGTTTTCAACAGGGGGTCCTTGAATATGTACGGGCCGGGGTCCCTGGCCAGAACACTTTTTAACATATGATGGGGATCCTCTGGATGCCTTTGTGCCAGAGTAGGGGGTCCCTAGATCATAAAAGATTGAAAACCTAGTAAATCTAATTTCTTTATTTTGCAGAACAAAATGTTTTATAATATCATAATTATTGCGCTCTGCACTATAAGTTATAATAGAAGTAGATATTTTTTGGAAGTTGCAGGCCTCTTCACCTTCAAATCATCATCTATTTTTGCTGTAGAATATTCAGTCCTGGTGCGCACACGTTCTGTAAAGGGAAACGGGTTCAGACGTAGCGTTTTATGGGCCTAAAATCCTGAGTCTGGCTTTCCAGGTAATCCGTAAAAACTCTGTCAGCGCTGGAACTGTGACTCACTCCTTTTCCGAGGCTCTTGGATCCGACTTTAATCCGCTTGGAAAGGCCAGCCTGCAGCTTTTTCTCCTGAGCCGAGACGGAACGTCGGCACGTGAAGCCTTTGTGCCGTTCCAAAGTAAAGCCGTAAATTAACGCCAGGATTCCGTCTTTTTGGTCCCGTTATCAATTCTCCGTGTTGGACACCCCTGATGTATAGAGGAATCGTAATCCTCCATCCTGTCGGGTTTCAATGGTTTATTTTGTGTTTTATTCTGTTTGCTTTCCTGGTGGGAGATTTGCTTCAGTGGATTTGACTTTCTTTAGAGCAAGGTGCAGCGGTCTGATCCTAGTTTAACTGCACCCCCTCAGTTCAACAACGCCCTTTGCCTTGACCCAGGCCACATTTGTCACCCCGGGGTAATCGGTCGCGTATAGACCTCCAACACTGGTGTTTGTTTACCGCATTGATTAGGAGACTCTTTCTCTGTGTTCCACCCTGAAGAAGGGAGCGTGTGAGGGGTGAAAAGGCCACGCTCGGCATTTCTCTTGCGTGGGGACAAGTCGCCATTGAAGCGCAGGATGCTGGGAAAGACAGGTGCTGAGTGGCGTTTTGTATTTGCGGAGCGTGGTGTGGTTATTGGCGGTCTGCCTTGCATTGTTCCACGCTGTTCTTTTGTCTTTGGGGTCAGTGTGTGTGTGGTGGAGAGAACTGACCTCTTGAGTTAGGATCTAAATCCAGGGTGTGAAATTAACACCCGCCACCAGACAACTGCTGGTGTAATTTTGATTGTGGCTGGTAAGATTTTCTACTCTAGCAGCCAGTTTGACAGGTAACCAACCAGATTGTTATGTATTGTAAAAGGTCATGGCAGGCAAAAGGATTTGGGTTAAGGATTAAGGTTAAGGAACTGGGTTTGTAACCGAAAGGTTGCAGGTTTGATTCCCAGGTCAGACACTGCCGTTGTACCCTTGAGCAAGGTACTTAACCTGAATTGCTTCAGTATATATCCAGCTGTATGAATGGATAAATGTAATAAGATGTAATAAGAAGTTGTGTAAGTCGCTCTGGATAAGAGCGTCTGTTAAGTGCCTGTAATGTAATGTAATGGTAAAATGTTCAAAATGGCTGGTGATTTTTAGAATAATAATAATAATAATAATACATTTATTTTTTATAAGGGGAGCTTTCACTCGGCATCAAGGTCGCACAACAATATAAAAAAAAAAAAAACAGTACATATACATATATAAAATATAAATCAAAAAAAAAATAATAATTTTTTTTTTAAAAAAAAAAAAAAAAAAAAAAAAAAAAAGAGAACCAGAGCAGAGCACCAACAGCAAGAGCCATAACAGCAGGTGCCTAAACAGTTTGAGTTTGAGGAGATAGCGGAATGTGTTTGAGATGGAGTGGGGGGTGATGGAGTCAGGGGGGGGAGCGAGGGGCGGGAGGGGGGAAGGCAGAAGGGGCCCATGGTAGACAAACGAGCTGGGGGGAGCTGGGGGGTTGATAGAGGAGGCAGAGGAGGCAGAGAGGGTTGAGTTGAGGGAGAGGAATGTTGATGGTAGGGAGGGGGGAGGATATCAGATAATGGATGGAGGTATAGGGAGGAGAGGAGGAAATTTGAAATGTTTTGATAGGAAGCCTGGAGAGGGAGGGTGTGGTGGGGGTGAGTGGGGTGAGGTGGGGGGTTCGGGGGTGATGTGGACGGACCGGTTGGTGGGTATGTTGAAGCTTTGGAAGGGGTTTGGGGGGGATGTGGGGGAAGGAAGCAAGGGAAGGAAATGGAAGGGGACGGGAGGTTGAGGTGGACCAGAGAGTTGAGTGACGGAGGGTGAAAGTGAAGGGGGAGGCGGGTGTTTGATAGAGGAGAGTGGAAATAGGAGGGTGGAGAGTGTTGTTGATTTGTGAGGGGAATGATATAGGCAGATCGGGGGGAAGGAGGGAGAGGGGGTATGGGGGGGGGGGGGGGAGGGGGGGGGGGGAAGTTGGGGGAGTATCGGGGGGACTGGGGGGGAGTGAGACTAAGGAGGTTTGAGGGGAGGAGGACTTTTTTCACTTATGAGTTTTGAGATTTTTAGAGATGAAGGAGGATTTGAGGAATTTGATTTTGACAGAGAGGGAGGAGGAGAGAAGGAGGGAGGAGCTGGGTGAAAGGGAGGTAAGGTGAGAAAGAGTGGGATGTGGACCGAGGTGTCAGAGGGAGTGAGGATTGAGAGTGGGTTGGAGAATATGTAGGCAATGAATGTGAGTGGGTGATGAAGGACATAGGGAGCAAAAACAGAGAGGAGGGGAGGAGAGGAATGAATGAATGGGGGGAGAGAGGGGGGGGGATTACGGAACTGAAGAGAGGGTGGGATAAAGAGGAGGGAGGAGAGAGGGGATGTGAGGGGGGAGGGAGTGGGAGTGGAATGGGACAGGTGGTGGTGGGGAGGGTGGAGGTCAGGGATAGTGGAGTGGGGCCGCGCTCAGGAGAGAGGAATGATTTAGGTAGGATGAGGATTCGTCAGTCAGGGAGGTGGAGAGGATAAGGGATTTGATTTTGAGGAGGGAACGAGTCGTGCTGTGGAGGGGGCGAAAGTGTCTTACCTGGTTGACTTCGTCAAGGTGGGTGGTTGTTTTGTTTAGAGGTTATTGTTAGAGTTGTGGAAAAAAAACTTTTTGAAAAATGTTTTTGTGGTATTGGAATTGTGGGAAAAGGGGATTAAAATTGTGGGATCTAAACCAGGATTTTTGAAAGTTTTGGTTGAGGCAGGATGGGGAGAGTTGAAATGGGAATGAACAGAAAGCGGGGAGGGGAGTTATTGAAAGCATTGGAGTTGGGAACAGTTTTGGGAGAAGATGGAGGGAGGGGAGGCTAGCGAGGGAGAGGATGATAGGGAGGAGGGGGAGGGAAGGCAGGGGAGAAGATGGCAGATGGATGAGGGGGGTGGGAACAGGTGGGGGAGGGTTGGCAGGAGATAGGAGGGAGAGGGGGGGGGGTGGGGAGGGGTTGGGAGTAGGGGGGGGGGGGAAAGGAAGGAGGGAGGGTGGGTGGTGGTTGTGATAGGAGGGGGGAAAGGAAGGTGGGGTTGGAGAGTGTGTGTGGTTGTGGGGGTTGTGGGGGGGGGGTGGAGGTGGGTGGAGTGAGTGAGTGGGGAAATGAGTGCAGGGGCATGGGTGAGTTGTTCCAGTAGTAGTTTTTTGGCTTTGGGGGAGTAGCTTTGGCCAGTGGAGAAAGTGCGTTTGGATGAGTTTTGCTGAGGAGGGCCAGAGTTTTTGATGTTGACATGAGACAGCCTAGCAGTTGTGGGTATGAACAGCTGAAGGGAGTTTTGGCTAGAAAAGTTGAAACAGATGACAGAGGAAGGTGGGGGGCAAGGGGGGGGGTGAGTGAGGGAAAGAGGGAGACGCGAAAAAGAGAGGGGAGTGAATGCTTTGTTTGAGGGGGGCGACTATCAATCTGGAAAAGTTTGAGAACTATCAGGTGCAACAGAAATTGAGTGATTGAGGAAATGGGGGGGTGGACTTGAAAAAAAGAGCTGTTTTTGAAAGTGTTGTAGTTGATACAAAAAACAGATTGAAAGTTAGGAATATGACCGGACAGAATAAAAGATAAATTAAATGAGAAAAAACAGGAAACTGTCCAAACTATCAAAAATAGTCAAGAGTGACTGCATTAAGGGGTGAAACCAGTGAATAAAATCCAAACCAGATAAAAATTATGTTGGATGAAAAAATTAAGATGTGTGTTAAAGTGATGAGTGACAAGCCAAGTCCGAAATCTTAGTTTCCTTTAAGTGAAAAAGTATGTGGGTTGAAAGTGTGAGGATCAAAATTTTGTAACAAATTATGTTGGATGAAAAGATTGTAGGACAAAAAGGGTGTAATTTTGATAATAAATCCTTAGTGAGGTGATTGTGGGGTTTTGTAGTGAATGAATTAGTGAAGTCCTTATGAGGTGTGTTAGAGAAGTGATCCAAGAGAGATGGAGAGGTAAAGAGTCCAAAGAGATAGGTTGTGATCCAAGTTGAAAAGAGCGAGTCAAAAAAAAGTGACTGAAGAAAGTCCTCCCAAACTGAGCCAGTTGTGAGTAGAGGGGTAGGATCCTGGTGTGCAAACCTGCGGAGAGACCGTTCAAGGTGTTGATGCTTAGAGAGTAGACTTATGTTGAGCAGGGGGACAAAAAAGTCGGATGGCCTCTGTACTGAGGACCGTCTGAGGTTAGCGCGCCTTGCCAAGGAGGGAGGGAATTAAAAAAGTTTTCTATGCGGCAGACGCTGCCAGTTCGAGCGAAAAACCACGGAGAGTTGCGGCGGCATAAGCTGGTTGAAGAGGTGATCCACCTTCCTACGCGGTTAAGTTTGCGGAGGCGGAGAAACAGGAGTCTGTTTGGGTCGAGGATTAAGTAATGTGGAGTAGCAGTAGCTTCTACAAGCCACTCTGGCCAGTGGGTGAAAAGGTTAATTTCATGCCGTGTGTGTCTGTATATTACGTCTCTTCTGCTCTGCCGTCTCGCCTCCAGATGTGCGATTGGCAGTTTATTATAAAGGTAATAAAAGATTGCATTTATATTGCGCTTTTTGTGATCTCATGGCACCTTATATGGAAACGGAGAGACTCCACCTCCTCTGTGTGTCAGCTGACCCTTTACAGTCTGAGACTCCACCTCCACTGTGTCAGCTGACCCTTTACAGTCTGAGACTCCACCTCCACTGTGTGTCAGCTGACCCTTTACAGTCTGAGACTCCACCTCCACTGTGTGTCAGCTGACCCTTTACAGTCTGAGACTCCACCTCCACTGTGTCAGCTGACCCTTTACAGTCTGAGACTCCACCTCCACTGTGTCAGCTGACCCTTTACAGTCTGAGACTCCACCTCCACTGTGTCAGCTGACCCTTTACAGTCTGAGACTCCACCTCCACTGTGTGTCAGCTGACCCTTTACAGTCTGAGACTCCACCTCCACTGTGTGTCAGCTGACCCTTTACAGTCTGAGACTCCACCTCCACTGTGTCAGCTGACCCTTTACAGTCTGTGTGGATCGCTGGCGGTACATAGGAGAGACTCCACCTCCACTGTGTCAGCTGACCCTTTACAGTCTGAGACTCCACCTCCACTGTGTGTCAGCTGACCCTTTACAGTCTGAGACTCCACCTCCACTGTGTCAGCTGACCCTTTACAGTCTGTGTGGATCGCTGGCGGTACATAGGAGAGACTCCACCTCCACTGTGTCAGCTGACCCTTTACAGTCTGTGTGGATCGCTGAGAGACTCCACCTCCACTGTGTGTCAGCTGACCCTTTACAGTCTGAGACTCCACCTCCACTGTGTGTCAGCTGACCCTTTACAGTCTGAGACTCCACCTCCACTGTGTCAGCTGACCCTTTACAGTCTGAGACTCCACCTCCACTGTGTCAGCTGACCCTTTACAGTCTGAGACTCCACCTCCACTGTGTCAGCTGACCCTTTACAGTCTGTGTGGATCGCTGGCGGTGCATAGGAGAGACTCCACCTCCACTGTGTGTCAGCTGACCCTTTACAGTCTGAGACTCCACCTCCACTGTGTCAGCTGACCCTTTACAGTCTGAGACTCCACCTCCACTGTGTGTCAGCTGACCCTTTACAGTCTGAGACTCCACCTCCACTGTGTGTCAGCTGACCCTTTACAGTCTGTGTGGATCGCTGGCGGTACATAGGAGAGACTCCACCTCCACTGTGTGTCAGCTGACCCTTTACAGTCTGTGTGGATCGCTGGCGGTACATAGGAGAGACTCCACCTCCACTGTGTGTCAGCTGACCCTTTACAGTCTGTGTGGATCGCTGGCGGTGCATAAATACATGTGATGGTGTACATTGTTTGTATTCGATAATTTTGTGCTTTTTGAATGAACAGTTTTACAGAAGCTCAGTCGCTGTTGCTCTACACTGTATTCTTGGGGCCATTTGAGTGTTTAGATGTTGGCGGTAAAAGATGACTGATTTGTCCATTGCTGTGTAACGGATTAGCTGAGATTTTAACCGCGTGCCGACGTGCTGAGGTCCTGTGTGTGGGACCGGCCCGTTCGAGCCCTTTCACCCCTGCTGCCAGGCCAGGCCAGGACAGGACAGCCTGTCTTTCCCAAATCTCTCCCCGAAGGCCCCATCAGCCGGGGGCCTGTGCTCAGTCAGAAGGCGCTCCGAGCAGCCGGCTTTTCCAAGGAGCTTGACAGCGGGAACTACTCACGGTCCACGTTCGGTACTGACAGCTGACCTGGAAGCAGACCCAGAGCGGGCCCGGAGCGGGCCCGGAGCGGGCCCGGAGCGGACCCGGAGCGGACCCGGAGCGGACCCTGAGCGGACCCTGAGCGGACCCTGAGCGGACCCTGAGCGGGCCCTGAGCGGGCCCTGAGCGGGCCCTGAGTGGACCCTGAGCGGACCCTGAGCGGACCCTGAGTGGACCCTGAGTGGACCCTGAGTGGACCCTGAGTGGACCCGGAGTGGACCCGGAGTGGACCCGGAGTGAATTGAATAGTAAGCCACTAAAGTTCCTGCAGACAGACTTAGAAGAATACATTTTTGTCAGTATACAGAACAAATTCTCTTCTCGTACTGCTGTACGGTTTTGGTCAGTAATGTGCTCTCACGTGCACTCTGCGCTCTCACGTGCGCTCTGCGCTCTCACGTGCGCTCTGCGCTCTCACGTGCACTCTCACGTGCGCTCTGCGCTCTCACGTGCGCTCTGCGCTCTCACGTGCGCTCTGCGCTCTCACGTGCGCTCTGCGCTCTCACATGCACTCTGCGCTCTCACGTGCACTCTAACGTGCACTCTGCGCTCTCACGTGTGCTCTGCTAAGCACCTCCTGGCGCATTTCCTGCATTTCTCTGCATTCAGGCTCCTAACTGGAGGGATGTTCCAGTTACTAAAAGATGCGCTAATGCCAGGTAACCTGTGATAGACGTGTGTGTGTCTGGGCGTAGAGTTGTAAGTTAATTTAGGACATCAGCTGACATGTTTTGGAGAAAACCGCCTTTGTCTCCATGATCTCCATGTATTGTTTCTCTCATAAAGGAGCTTTGACCTTTTTCTGTTTGTTTTGTTGTTCCTGTGGTGAGTGCTGGCACTGTTTGAATTGAGTGTGTGTGTGAGAGAGAGAGAGATCGAGTGTGTGTGTGTGTGTGTGTGTGTGTGAGAGAGATTGAGTATGAGTGTGTGTGTGTGTGTGTGTGTGTGTGTGTGCATGTTTGTACGTGTGCGGTTGTGTGTGTGTATCTGTGTTATGTATGTGCATTTGTGTTGTGTGTTTAGAGTGCTGGTAAGAATGCACACAGGTGAGCAGAGAGGTAACGGTAGGTGTGCTGGCTCACGGTTTGCACTGCTCTGGGCTGTGCTGGCTAACGGTTTCCACTGCTCTGGGCTGTGCTGGCTAACAGTTTCCACTGCTCTGGGCTGTGCTGGCTAACGGTTTCCACTGCTCTGGGCTGTGCTGGCTAACAGTTTCCACTGCTCTGGGCTGTGCTGGCTAACGGTTTCCACTGCTCTGGGCTGTGCTGGCTAACAGTTTCCACTGCTCTGGGCTGTGGTGACTTTCATGTCAGCTACTTCAAAGCGTAAATTTAAAATCATCCCAAAGGCGCAGGAAACGGGTCAGTGTGGCTTCGCCAGCCAGAATCCGCTCGATGTCTGCCACATTCTGCCTGTGGTGTGGCACCCGGGAGACGTTTCGGCTGCCCCGAGAAACACTGTTTTCGTTTGCGGTTTGTACGCTCGCGCGCTTGCGTGGGAGTGCCTCGGGTAGCCGTGGGCCGCAATCCCTATCAAGAATAACAATCGTGTTTTTCCGATCCGTCCTCTTGTGTGATCTCAGTCCCTGTTCACAAACAGTCGTGATTGTTGTGGAACCGCTAAAGCAAATAGGAAAGTTTTTGTTTTTAGCGCGAGCGTTCTCTAGCGTTGCTAATAATAGACCACTGCGCCCGGCTAGCTGCTCAAGAAGAGAGGGGGGGAGGAGGAGGTGGAGGAGGGAGAGAGAGAGGGAGAGAGAGAGAGAGACGCAGACCGGGCCTCGACTGGCGCACAGACGTTCTACCTCATAAAGTTCCCGTCTCCCGGGACGATCTGGGCTGGAGTGAGAAGAGGGGGAAAATCAAAGACTCGGCCCTGGGCGAATAATGGAAACGAGTTGGGAGAGGAGAGGAAAGAAAGACAAAACAGTTCATTTCATTAACCCGCCGTCAGGAACCTTCAACCCCCCCCCCCCCCCCCCCCCCCCCCCACCCCCCCCCCCCCCCCACACCTTGAGAATCTATAATAGTTTCCTACGTCTCCCGCAGACTTTGAACAAGGGAACAAAAGCAGCACCGGGCAGCTTCCGTCCTTTCTCTTGATAAATCAAGTGCGCCTCGATCGCTGCAGATGTGCGCGGCTAACGGGAGCCCCCCCCCCCCCCCCCACCCCCTGTCCCGAGACAGCCGGAGGAAGCCTCATAAATCAGCCTCATAATAGATCATTTAGGAAGTCAATAAAAGGAGAGCGAACCTGGAGGAGTCGCCCGGCAGCTGAGACGATCCTTCGGCCTGAGGAGCCGTCGCTACAGATTCTCTAGACTCACCAGATACTCAACTCCTGCATTTATTCTGCCCCCACTTCTGCTTAACTGCAGGAGTTTCTGGTGCTATATTCCAGTACAGAGCATCCTTTTGCCTTAGTTGTTGTTCTTGGTCGCTTGGTTTGTACCCCTTTCATTTTCGGAAGATGCATCAAGTTGAAATGTTTTTGTTTTTTCAGGAGGCAGAACTTTCGGTGTCACAAACACAGAGTGGAATATCTGGTGGGCGTTTAGAATCTCTTCCCTCGCCTGACACATCGCTCACTGTGGCCTTTGAGGTCAGAGGTCACACTGCTAAAGTCCTCTGGATATTTGGTCTGCCAGACTTAGGGAAGCTTAAGTAGTCTAAGGTGTCTGTGTTGTCCAGTCGGCTACGTTTGGTTACATTCCGTTTTATGGAACCCCTGTGAACTGGTGTGCTTGTATGAGCTGAAGAATACTAAGTGTTTTTCATGAGTAACAACTTGAGCAACACAAACTGTAAAAATGAACTGTTCCCCACGGTTTCGTTTGAGCGGAACATCTGAACATACTGCACGGCCCGTAATAATTTTAACAAAATATCAAAGCTTCGTGCGGCTACGTGGGTGTTGATCTGTTTTTATATTCACCATAAAACATTGTCAGTCAGCGATAGAAAACGGAATATAAACAGTATGTATCGTTTGTCCGCGAATACCCGGGGGGAAAAATGAGAAACACATGGAGCGCTTTTTAAAAGTAAACGAGTCCCGCAGGTATGCCGCGCGCTTGTTTTTAATGTCAGTCTCGAGATATGCCAAGCTGCGAATACTCGTGTAAGAAAAGTACACACAGGTAAAGCAAACTGAAGCATCTCTCATAAGCCGGCTGCTTGTCACAACACATGTTCCAGGTGCCGCTGAGTGTTAAGTGATCGCTTCTTTGTACATTATCATTCATTACACGCCGTTTTTTCACGTCCGTGTTAAAACTCTTGCATGCTATCATTTTGGGCGAGACGTTTCTGCAAATGCAAAAACGTTTTCTTTTCATTTTGACCCGTTTGCAGTTTTTATATTTACCAGAATTACAGTGGCTGATGGTTATCTGTACATTTTTCTCTTTAAAACATGTTGGCAAATGTTCGAATGCATTTTCAGTGCAATGTCAATGCAATATGCACTAATTTGAAAAGGCACATTCAAAATGTTGAAGATAGGTTGTTCAATAAACATTAGGCAAACTTATAGATAAGTGGGGAGAGCCCTATACGTGTAAATAACCAGGGATTTGTGTTTGTTTATTATTAAACGCCCCAAGGGATAACATACGAAAGGCGCTCAACAGACGAGCACCTCGTTTGCTGACTATACTATTTCACAAATATGGCATGCAATGAACAGTCGTCGATTCAGTCTAAGCGCTGCAGCATTTTGCTGCTTTTACTTTAATTTAGGTAATTTTAGCCACCTTATGAAGTCCCAACCTATACAAAAACAGGGTTAAATTGTATTTAGTTATAAAGTTCAGCGCAATTAAAATATAACGACCAGAATCGGTTCAAATTCCACATTTTAAAATTTTAGTTCAAATATAATCAATAAAACACATTTTTTTAAAGGTGAAAATAAGGGTAAAACGCTGAACTGATTTTCTCATTTTTATTTCCACGTGTCTGATAATATACGTCGAAAAAATTGGTCTGAGTTTAGCTTTTTTTTGGTCTTAATCACCAAAATGAATTTGTGTTTGCGTGGTGTGATATTGTTTTGCTCTTCGTTTCATCTGGCTAGCGTCCTTTCTAAACATTAATTTGTACAGTTCTCTAATTAATTGAACGTTTGGGGCTTTGTTGTGCTTATGTCGGCTATTACTTGCAAAGCGTAGCATTTTCTTTTAGCTAAAAGTGAGCTCAAGCATCGCACATGAGCCTACAGGTCATCAGGAAAACGCGTTGCATTGTTACTATTATATACGAATCGTGCAAATAAAAATGAAAACCATGCTCATGTTTAAATAAACAAAAATAGATATAGGTGTATCATAAATTAATATATATTAAGTTCCCAGTAGTGCTTGTGTCCACAGGTTACCGCCTTTCCGTCATGACCTCTTGGGATTTGGGTGACAAAAGGCAGTTGCGATGCTGGGAAGCCACTTCTCACGCACGACTGTATTTTTGCGAGCAGCGGTGATAATTCGCTGGCTGTCCACATAAATAACCCCTCGGTGTGGGGGCAATGTTCTTTGTTGTGTGAAAGCTGCCATCAGTCGTCATTCAAATGGCCATGGATCCTGTCCTCACCTGCTGCCCCCAGCTAGCCGTCTCTGTCGGATGGTGGCACAGGTTTGGGCGGCCTCTGGCCTCACATCAAGGCGAGTTGCTTCGAGAACAAACACAGCTGGGTCGGTCTAACGGAAGAGCCCTGGGTCTCGCTGTCCTCTTCTTCCTGGCGGGCAAGCTCTCATTCCGCTCGGCCGGGCCTCGGCTCACGCGAAGGGAGCCTCAAATCTCCAGACTGCCTCTTCCTGTCCGAGCTGCACAGGAACCGCGAATGATCCCGAATCGGGAAATATGAGCCGTTGTCTTTCCCAAAAAGATAAGATTTCTTTCATACCTAACACGGGTTATCTCATTATCGTCAGATTTTAACAGCATATAGTAGCCTTATAAAAACATAATGCATCATAATTTAAAATCCGTTTAGATTACATAACGTTTAGCCTACTTTTTAAAAGTAACTTTTTTACTTTTGAGAAAATAATTAAACTGTAGGCTACTCATTAAAAAAACTATTTCACCATGCTTATGTCCGTTTCATTTGCTATCTATGTATTGCCAAGTAGAATTTTCCGTAGGCTTACATTTAAGACTTAGTTATAGTCTTAAATTATTTAATTGCCGCCTTTTCATGTGATATTTTCTACTTTCTGACTTCTAGGCCAGGTATACACGGCCTTAATCAGTGCTGTTCGCCCGCGCTAATTCGCATAAATCAAATTAATTTGAGTCGAATGGTTTTCCACGATAAGTGCATTGGCAGCCTATCGTAAGCTCAGTAGTCCACCGAAATACTAGAAATTTTGTAAAAAGTCAAATGGGGGTAAGTGAAAATGTTAAATTATATCACTGTTCGGACGATGGCCTATATGCAGCGTTTTGTTTAAAAAAAAAAAATAATAATAAAAAATAATCCCATTACCAGCAGTGGAATGTCCTTCGTTTCGTGGTGTGTAGGCCAGGTCGTTAACTTTGCTGTATAATTATATATTTATATAATATATTTACATATTATAGAAATATATTATATATTTATATGATTGTATATTTACACAGAACATTAGGCAGTAGTCTAATATTGGGGCTACATGTTATTTGCCCATTGTTTGATTTGATACGACATTTTATATTGATTTAATTGCTGAAAATTAAACTTTTATGCTTGTGATTGAAGCCTGCACGTAGACTACATTGGCTGCAGGAATTCACGTCCTGAACAGAAATTATACGATCAATTAGCTTCACTTTAACCGCTGGAAACATTGTTTAACCTTTGACCCGTCCGAAAGTCATTAGCAGTCAGAGGTCAAACAGTGCGTGGATGTACCTTCCGCTACCACACCTCGCCAGCTGCACTGACGGGAAAACGAGATGCTTAACTTATTATACATTTCCTATTTAAATATGACTTATCGTCAAACTATTTGTTAACGCACAACAGGAATAACATCAAGCTCCGTCCTTGAAAAAAAAACAACATCATTCTTCAATACTTCAAAGAAAGAGAACCCTGTGCAAGGGTCTGGTGGTTTCAGCTTTTGACCTATGAGACCTGAATCTAAATATAATGCGTGACGGGCTCATCGCGGCTCGCGCTGATAAATATGTCTTTTGGGGGGGAAGCGTTTAGCGTTTTTGTGCTGATCTGTGTTCGGTGGGGATTATGGAGGGCCGCTAAAGGAAGTTGGTCAGGCATCGATGTCCTTTTTAAAACATTCATCGTCAGCTTTCCATGTTGTTTATTGCAACAGATGCACAAAGGATATCGCCTATAGGTGAAAAACGTTAGTTTCACGCGATAGGTTAAGCTTCATGGTCCTGGTCCCGAATCAAAATTAACAAAACCGGAAGGCAACATTCTTTCAAAAACATTTATAAAAGTCGTGTTCAAACGAATCCAGTTTGGAATAAAAACGGCGGTTATTTACCTACGCACAGGTCTACAGCTATCTATACTTGTCTGTATTTGTTCGCCGCCATAGCCTACTCTTTTATTGTTTTTGTTTCAGTATCAACTGATTTATAACTTGTCCTACAGGGAAATTAAAAACTGGTATGTAGGCTATAGAAACATCATTTAGAGTTTTATATTAACAATGTTTGACACAATCAATTACCATACGTGTCTCTAGCTCGGAAAATATAGCCTATACTTGTAACGTTCTTTAAAATTGTGTTTGGTGCAAGTAAATAATCTCAGTTGTAAATTTGAATACTTATTGAAAGTGTGCTCATTATTATTTAAAAATAAAAATGGATCACTAGTATGGATCACTAGTATGGATCAAAAGGGCTCTAGTATGAATGAACAATACCTTGTCCAAGTATATGAGACTATGAAAAAAATCGGTAGTACAAGGGACATGCCTACACCCCCCCAAGGTTAATATTAACGAGGAATGCTGTAGACCAGGGGGACCCCCTGCAGTACCTCCGCGGACCCCCTGTTGAAGATCCCTGCTGTAGACCAACACTGGCTGTCGGGCCATACTTTTGTATTCATGGGTATTTTTAAGCTCTGTTTTGAAATGAACATCTGATTTAAATGAAACCAGTTCTATATATTTTAAGTTACAGTTCAGTGAAAATAGTTGGCATTATTAAAAATATATAAATATATAAATTAAATAAAATGTATTCAGATGGTCTGTGGAAATGACCTTGGGAATGCCATGTAATTGTAAGGAATTTTGACGTGTGCATACACACACACACACACACGCACGCACGCGCACACGCACGCACACACACTCGCGCGCACGCACGCACACACACTCGCGCGCACGCACGCACACACACACACGCACACACGCACACACGCACACGCACACACACACACACTCATGCACACACACACACACACACACACACACACACACACACACACACACACACACACACCCTCACACACACACACACACACACACACAGACAATACATCTGTTTGCCAATATTATCTGTCTGAGTTTTACATGTGAATTGTGAACGTGTGGTTGTTGAAAAATTTGTAGCTCAATTTATCATCAGTTTGAAACTTCTGTATCTCCCCCTGCGTGTAGAACAGCCAAAAAATACCAGACTAATGGCCTTGAGCTGTAAAATAAAGTGTTTCAGGCTACAGCCTACAACTGGGTCTGTTTCCTCATATTAGTCCAAATATAATACCAGGTCAACCTGTGCATTAACCCTTTGAAGAGTTGGAATTTAAATAAATAAATAAATAAAAAACATTCCAAAAAACCAAGTCAGTGTTCTAGAACTCCATCGCTTTAAATCACCAGTTGTGATTGTTACATCAGCATTAGAATGTTCAGTTAAGAACATTCTATTCACATATTTGTGATCTTACACCTTGAAGAGTTAATGTAATGCTCATCTGAAACCAACAGAGGTGATCTATTGTTCCTGCTTTAAGGAAAGTGTCAACATGGGGCGGTGGTTGAAAGAGAAGAGGGATAGGAATGCGTGTGTGTCGTGTACAGTAAAGAATTTAATATTTATTTTACAGTTACAGCACAGGAAAAAAAAAATGTCTTTGATTTTTACTTGTTTACTTCTCAGATTTGCTGAAAATCAGTGCCGTGGCATACAAGCTGATTTCAGTACAGCTTGGGATATCCCAGGGTGTCCAAAATCTTTGTTTTTTTTGTTGTTTTTGTTTGCAAACACATTTTTTAAAGGCATCTCAACAGCCTTGGGTGAGCTCAACATGCAGATACCTTGTCTATCTAGAAGCTTGATAGGCTCAGGAGTAATGTAACGTATGGCTTACTTTTTAAAGCAAAAAAAAAAAAAAAGTGCATCCAACACAAAGATGAAATTCCAGTCCGTGATAATGCATTATCCCTGTTCATATCATAAGAGCGTCCTCCGGTCTTCTCCACTAACAAAGTTCACCGTTTGTTGTCCTGCAGTTCACAGGTAGCCGACACCTTTACGATTCAAAGGACTGGGGGGGTACGGGGGCGGGGTGACCGTAGGTGGGGCACAAAGGGCCGGCCCGCTCTTCCCGTGAGCGCACGCCACGCTTAATAAATACCGCTGGCTTTTTATCCGTCCACAGCGAGGGAGAAAAGAGAGCGGGGGAACGAGGGAAGATTTCTCCTCCTCACCTTGTACTGCATAAACCACGATGGCCTTTTCCTTTCCTCTCCCCACCCTTAAGTGTGTTTTTCGGTTGGTTTTCCCTCCTTTTCCGGTCACTATGCCGACGGGTGAGTGAGTGAGTGAGAGTGTGAGTGAGTGAGGCAGCCCCCCGAAGAGAAAAAAAGTCATTATCTAGGTCCGTAGTCGTAATTGGCGGGAGCGCCCGTGGCGGTGTACATGTTGGCGGTTGCGGGGTTCATGTGGTAGCTGTGGCCTCTGATGCTGGGCAGTGGGTAAGGGGAAGGCCGGGTCTTTGCCCCCAGGTAGTGTTCGTAGGTGGTGGGGTACTTGTAGGGGTGGTGGTGCAGGGTGTCTGGGGGCTGGGGGTGCCCGTCCAGCCTCAGTTCGTGGGGGGGGCTGGGTCGGCCGGCCGTTAGCGGGACCGCGTGGAGGCCCCCTGGGACGGGGAGGGCGGGGCTGAGGACCCGTGACATCAGCTGGTGGGCGGGGTCGGCGTGGATGGGCGTTCCGCTCGGGTCCCTGTCGAACTCCCTCCTGATATCGTCTGGTGCAGAGCAAAAACAACGAGCAAAAACAACGAGCAAAAAGTCAGACAGACGCTCCGCGTGGTACCGCTCATCGCCAGGGTTACAGGTCCATTTCAGTTGCAAATAAAATAAAGATAACATTTCAGTTGGTGGGTAGGGTGATTCCTGAGTACAAATATTTGTATGCGCTGTAATGCAAGCAGCTGTCCTCTATTTATGTTCATTTGTATATGTCTAAATACCTGCTGCAAACCGAGGTTAAGCCAAAAATCAATAAAGAAAAACATGTTTTAAAATTAAATCAAATTAAAGGGAGAGACTCTGACCTTTCTCTGTGCCATTGTGTTGTGTGGGAGAGGACATGGGGTTCCTCGTTCTGGCGAAGGCGCTCATCATGGGTAGGGACCCGGGTCTGTGGTTCCTAGGCCTTTAGTGGAATAAAGGGGTGCAGAATTAATTATAATTGCGCGTTTGCCTCGCAGTAAGAGAGCACAGAGCATTTTGGTTTTAGCATGCACAAATGGGTCCTTCTCAAAGCCTGACCACAAATGGGTCCTTCTCAAAGCCTGACCTGTTTCTGTTTGGGACCAGTGATTAGGCTACTAGAGACTTCAGAGTTAACCTCAGTGCTTCTGTAGTTCCTTGGAGCTTCAATAATGTACAGTTCACCTCTTCACTAACACTATGACCTCAAAATACTCAACTTTTAGCAGAGCCTAATTCAAGAACTTTGGGAACTTGGCAACACTAATAGCCAAGGCTTTGGATAAAATGTGGAAAATCAACAATTAATACAAGAATATTTTTGTAGAAATACACAAACACACACACTCTCTTTCTCTCTCGCTCTCACACACACACCCAGTAATACTGGACTAGAAAATATCACGTGGCTCACCAGTCCTCTGGATCACAGTCTCGGAATCCTTTAGCGAAAGGATTACTGGCGATCTTCAACTGTGTGATCTGAAACCAAGAACATTAATTTATGCTTCAAGGAAGCTAAAATGAAGTTTTATAAAAGTAAAAAAAAACAAAAACAATTATGAATTAAATAGAGCCGAATGAATCAGAGGCTAAATATTG
The DNA here is from genome assembly GCA_022702515.1 of Ilyophis sp. 1 JC-2022. Classification (NCBI taxonomy): domain Eukaryota; kingdom Metazoa; phylum Chordata; class Actinopteri; order Anguilliformes; family Synaphobranchidae; genus Ilyophis; species Ilyophis sp. 1 JC-2022. Next base: position 6,572,819 of record CM040404.1, on the reverse strand, counting down.
CCTAATTCGTTTCTAAAATTAGGGCGACTTATCTGGAAAGTGTTTGAACTGTCGGCCTATTGAACAGTAAAAATATTTGTTTTTCAATGTATAGGTGTACTTATGATAGCATAGGCTACTAAAAGCCCATAAACTTTAGTATTCCGCTTATCAGAAGATAAATCCATTTTGCAAAAAGTATTATATATGATATTTTTATGGCTGCAGCTACACATTATAAAAAAACGGCTGGTTCTATCGTTGTCAGTATAAAAATGTCTAAGGCTAAACGTTTTTTGCACGTCCACGGATAAAGTTATGTGGTCGTGGATTTCCGGTATGAGTTGAAAAACAAACTTAAAGCTCTTCGGTGAGAGCTGAGACCGAGGGGTCAAACTGATAGAAGAGAGAACAGGAAAGACAGATACGAAGAAAGAGTCGAGGCAGCTGTTGCGGCGACCGTCAGTAAAATGCCAGCCTACAGGGTAAAAATCCCAATTTATTCGAGGATGACAATCCGCCACTGCATAGACAGTCTTGTCTACTTTGTGTTCAAGACATCACAAGGAACGGAGATTTTGTCGTAATTATCAATTAAATAATTAAGCATTGAAATTTGAAGATCAATTGTCCAACATTATCTTGGTCATTGTCAATCGGTTGCTATAAATCCCATAAACGGTAGCCTATAGATTAACTATATGTTTGCTAAAAACATCAATGCGGCATCTACACCCAACGCGCTAAAATATATTTGCTAATCTCAAACCCGTTTGTTGTAGCCTATTTCATGCATTTATTTTATTTTTTTATTTGAATGATTGTGTATTTCTTCATTTGCCAGTTCTGTGTTTCAGGTCAATAACGGTGCATCTATGGCGCATGCGAACTTATTTCTGCGGCGTTTACTGCAAACTTCACCTACGTCGGGGTGCGTGACTGAGATTTATACGGAACACTTGGGCCTATGATTGCACAAGGACAATGAGTAGGCTACCTGTATAAATAAAACAGCAGGCCAGGAACCCCTGAAGCATTATTTTATTCATTGTGGCTAGACTTCACTGTGACGCAAATAAGTGACGCAATTATATGAAGCCTAAATCTGCTCACGTCCACTACTCAAAATAATGAAAAACCTTGCGGTGATGGTTGTGGAGCAGAGTCAAATTATGGTTGTTGTCTACATCCAAAATCGTTTTCATTTTGTCCACTGCGTGGTTTGTTGTGGTCGTCACTTTTCAGTAGCTACACTCCCTTTAACACGGATTATTGAAGTGGAACTAGAGAATTGTTTTATTAAATGTGGGAAAACATCTTTAAAACCAGCCTCGCATGTATCGAGAAAAAAAAAAAAAGATCACGTGTCGTTATAATATATAATATACGATATTAAAACCAGGACATTCAACATCTTTAATTGTTTCTATTGTGGTATTCGCTCCACGTGCTTTTTAATGTAATAGCCCTAACTTGGTAGCAATTTAATAAAAGCCTTAGTTCTACTAGTTATACTAGGCTATGTGTAGGCCTTTGCTGACGGTTGCGCTATTAATGACACATTTTGGTACAAATGCTTACCCTGTGATTTTGGTATGCTGTGACGGCCGTGAACCTTGTCTCTTCGAATACAAATGTCTTGTAGTTTTCTTCTGCGTACTTTTCACTGTCTTTTCTTGGGTCCACGTAGACGACGTGAAACCTCGGTTGGTATCTATGCATGGAGTTGAGAATAATCTAAAATGGAGAGACAAGTGTGTTAACGGCATTGCTTTCTCAGAAAATAGTTCACAGGTTCAGAAACTAGGAGACAAAAATGTTTTTCTTTTTACCAACATAACACGTTGTGCTACAGTAGGCTTCATCGCTGTAATCCAGCCCATAATTCATGATCACTCAAGGTGGGCTAATGGTGTGGTTTCAAAACTATTTCATATTTGTTGACATAAAAATTGGCTCGTAAATCGCATATTTGTACTCTCATTGTCTGCAAAGGCAGTCCGATTTTATGCGTAGTAGTTATGAAACTCGTCTCTTTTTTAGTTTAACTTTATTTTGATTGTTTGATATATACTTATTAAATTGTTCAATTAAGTAGCTTATGTTTTGTTAGCCTCTGTGGAATTATTCCAGCTGTATTTTGGGTTTAGAAAGTCATTATACCGCATTATTTAATTTTAAGCATAATTTAAATACATTTTTAAAATGTAAATATTTACAGCTGCATACCTCAGTTCTGATGTTTTGTGGGCGCACGGTTTGATAAACATCTTCACCTATGATCAGATATATAGAAGCACTGCCGCTGTTATGCTGATCATAGTTTATTGCTGAAATTAGTGCCAAGTCCAAGTCTTGAGTAATACAAATATATATATACATTTTTTGACTAAATCCCAAGCAGTGTGTTATGTGGCATATTCGTCTACATTTTATAAAAAATATATAGGCTACTCACGTGACCATTGTCGTCCAGCAAATTGTTAGTGAGTTTTAATTTGTCGAACGAGACGATTTGTTTCATCCACTGCGCGCCCTTGGCGGGGGAGTCGGGGTGGTAGTGCACTCTTCCGGGAGTTGCCGGGTCGGCCTTGCCAGCTACCAGCCAGGAGGAGCTGTGAAACGCATACCTTTGAATAAAGAAATAAAGAAAATATCGATTTAAAAACAGTATCGCTTTGGTAGCCTACTCGGGAGGAACAGTGCTCAATTAATCTGAATAATGTTCAGTTAAAATGGCTTCGTTTTGCATTCTTTACAACAGGTCAGAATTCTAAACATAGCCCTTTCATGTTCTGAGTTTTCGTTGACTTTATAAAAAATATGCATGAAAAAGCACAGGTTTGGAAATAGTGAAATCATTCTTAAAACACAAGAATAGCCTAGCCTATATTCCTCCGTCGATTTTTGTCCAGAAGGTTATTTCTTTCTCTGTGACATTCAGTTGATCTTACCGATATCGCTTGTCGTCAACTGGTAGGAAGTCCATTAAGAGCATGTAGTCCGACATAGGATCCATTCCAAAGATTTTTACTTGAAACGTAGGAAACATCCTCCTGAAACCGAAAGCACATGGGCGATTATATATTTATTTAACATGTCTCTAGAATGATGTTTGGAACTGTGGCTTACGTCTTTTATATCGCCACCAGTCACTGTCCTGGTATCCAAGTAACCCTAATCAATATCATTACATGCGTTGGACTAGTCATTTCAACAAACACAATAAAAAAAGTTTTTAATCAAATGACCAATAACAGCTTTTAAATAAACATGTTTTCTTGAATATGGTGAGGAATTTACGATCGTAAGCCGCAAAATGAGAAGCACACAGTCTATTAAATAAACTGATAACTTATCATAGCTCACTTATAAAACAAAAAGGTTATGAAAATCATAACAAAAATTATTACTAGGCTTCATCAATTGTAGTATAAATTTTTGGCTCCACATTGATTTACAAATTCAATCGAACCGCAGAGCGGTATGTCTTAACTTATATTATTATAATAATATTAACGAATAGTTTTGTTTGTAATACAGCTCGATGTGTTCAATGTCCGTGATCACAAAAGCAGTGCAAAAAAGTATCCAACTGTATTTAAAAAATAAATTCACTGAGTAAATTAGTTGACGAATAAATATAATTTCCATTCGGCTTAAATTGTGAGGTGAGTATTAGGTATGGTCTAGATTTATTTTTAAATTATTGTTTTTTCTTTTAAAACATTTTTTAAAGTGAGTTTTATGAGAATTAAGAAAGTGTAAGCTTGCGGGCTGCCTGCAGTTCGTGTTGTTTAGTTTGGCTGTTGTTACTGAACTAAGGCAGCGGGTAAAAAATGCACGCGGCCATGTCGACTCTGTGGCCAAATTGAGACGTTTCAATTTCCCCCCTTTTCTCCAATAACGGAATATTTCAACTGTATATTTTCCCATTTAAAAAAAAATCCCATTAATTTATAGGGGAGCACGTGCTCTCAATATGCAGCACGACGTGCATTTAAGTCTTTAGAATGCTATATCGAAACTTGAGTAAGTGCATTTCATCCGTCGAATCAGGTAAAATGATCCTGAAAATACTGCTCTGTTAACATGAGCAGTCTATTCAGCTTTGGGGTTTTGGATAGGTGAAGCTAAAGTAGCATTTAAAGTGCCTTTCCTTGTAGCCCGTTCTTTGGCGCATCTGAAATGACTGATTGGCTCCTGGCTGTTACCCTATCGCAGTGTTAAGGGAACAGGTAAATGCGGCATCCGAAAGACTGAAAAGTGCCTCGAGGCTTGCTCAGTTCATTTGCTTTAACGACACGATAGAAAATGTAGGCCGATACTTCAACTGCTGTTCAGCTATGACTGGACATTTTCTCGATCCTGTATGCGAGGTTAAATATTTTATGTTAGTCTACTTGGAAGACCATCGAAATGTAATCAAGACAATGTGAGTTTCTGCAAGGATTTTGTTTGTGTTCAGCTGAGCATAGGAATGCATTTAGGCTATATATCCCCTCCACCCGTAACAATGGCTTTTATTTGCATGCATAGGTCTAGGCCATAAATGTATAAAATGCGTTTAATCAATATTGCATATGGAAATTACATATGGTGTCCATACACAAGTCCGTAAAAATCTATATTTCGTTTCGAGTTCACTAACAAGGGAATAGATTTTATGTTCAATCTCCACGACAGTCTTAAACCCAAACAAGTTTGCCAAAGCACCGGTTTGCTTGTTTTGTAGTTCAACACACTTTGATTAAGGCTTGTATAACGTCTTTAGGAGAAATGTAGATGATTGCCAGCCAACCAAAATGAACATCAACATTGGGAGTGTCTCAATTGCACATTGTAACAGAGCGGCTGACAGGAAGAGTAATCGTTCATCTTAAACAAATCCCCTTTTAAGGCCAAAAGTTGTCAATCTCACAAGGGAAATGCCCCCCAAAATTGCCCATAAAACACTTTGAACTTCCACGATAGTTTTGTAACGCATTCCAATGTGCGCGGGATTATACGTACATCAGGCCTATGCCTTGGTCATATTTTAGGATAGGCGCTCCGTTTTGCTCGTGCACACTAGTTTGTGATCACTGCGCAGCACAGAAATGGATGAATTCAACATATTTTTTAAACATACTGTTACATTTTGCATGCATTTTGTCATCCTTGGATTTTCTAAAGTTAACTATTTATTATGTTAATAAACACCTGCGAATCAGTCTCGAGAGCCCTTTACAGAGACACGCCACAAAAGCAACACATGCTTACAGTAGGAGTTGTTTTGTTTTTATTTAACCATGTACATGTCAAGTATCATTCCATGTGTATGCTATGAAACATCAGTAACATGACAATGTTACGTTTTTCTTAAGAATATAAGTTGTCTTACATTTTTATTTGATTAAACGGGAGTGGCTGTTTAATGAAGCGTGACTGGAAATGACGCAAAACATAAATGGCGCACTGTCAGAATTATTTCTAACTTTAGGCTATATTTATATAAATCTGAAATAAGAATGTGTGTGCCTGTTATGGATGCACCGAGGGAATAAGCATCATGGACCTCGTTTTTGAATAATATTGAAGACAATGTGTCTGTGTGACTGACTGAAAAAAGAAACTCCTTGAAATCACTAAAGGGTTCTAATATGCTTGGTCGTAAAGACCCGTTCAGCTGGGCCAGGCCGAGACTGGGTGACTGAATGAATTAACAAAAGGAACTGCAGGTCACAGCAAGCGTAAAGAAATGTCCAATTTGATCTGTTTTAATGATCTTTGGGGGCTGCGTCTTTTATTTTTTAAAGGGGAAAAACAATATCTTGTTAATGGGAAAGTTGGTTTTGTTTCATAGGCATTTCTTTCAACATGGAATAAGAAACTCCTGTAATAATTATTTCCTTTCACTAACACGTCAACATAATTATTTTGAGCATAAAGATAATAGTCCAATGTACTAATGTTATTTTATCAATTATGAAGCAGAATAACCTTAGCTATAAAGAGTAAAATATTTTTTATTTCAAGTGGGTGTCTTTCTACGCCTGTAAAAATGTTATGCAATTCTTGATTTTGCCGCTGTGATTTCATTGTTGCACATTTAAGTTACTTTTAGAATTAAAATGATAATATTTTGCAGCTGCCATACATCTGGATATTCAATATTTAGTTCTATTGAGTATTTCAATGTTTTCTTTCATCTCGATGTTCATCTGTGTTATAAGTATTGTAATAGTTTGTGACTAAAGGGAAACGGAAAAAAAACAACCGAAAACCACATATGACGTCATCCCTAGCTGTGTAATGCGACAGTCTATGGTTTTAATTACTAATAACTGGATTTAATTTTATTTTCATCTCTACAAGCAGATATTAGGTTGTGGTTCCATTCATTTCGTTTCAAGAAAGCCTTTAACTTTCAAGAGACAAATCGCGATCTCTTTTATTGTGGGCCGATGCTTTCTTGCAAACAGTCATGCACTTGCTCAAATTGCTTACTAATGGATTTATGCTTCGGAACGATCTGTACGATGAAGTTTAATATATTTGGGTTACACCGAAGACTAATGGTAACAGCAGTATTTAATATTAATGCATTCGTTAATAATGAATACTGCTATTGGAATTAAATCCAGCCAGTATCATTATTTGTATGCAATATTCAGCCTTTCCGAGGGAAACAAAAACAAAAATGCAACCGATAACTCCGGAGTCTTTTGGAACTGGAGTATTTAGGACGCTCCATCCCCCCAAAACAGAAACTGAGCTTTTGGCACGTACTTTTTTCCAACCATAAAATGAATGCACTGTGTTTTTGGATAGATTCCAGCGACTTTTGGGATTACAATCATGTATTTGCTCAGCAAGAACTTACTTTGCCCACGCACGTGTTGAGGCATTTTGATAAACGAGGTGGGTGCAGTAGAAATTTCTTCATAACTCATATTATCGATACGTTTTGTTTTTACATCATTCGACACCTGCCAATCGTGTTTCCATAGATTTCGCTGGCCCGTGAATGACCATATTAGCCATAAAACCCCACAGATTATTATTTTTGTCTAAGTAATTGAGTAATTCAAGTAAGTCATATGTTAAATATGCAGTACATGTAGTTTATAGTACACGAAAAATTAACCTATGCGTATTCCAATGAAAGATTACAAGGGAATGCATGAATACCATAGGCGTATAGTAAAAGGTGGCAGCACTTCCAACTAGCATACTTAAATTAAAAATTATATTTTATAGGCGCCGAATGTGTAGTGATTTTACATTTATATAATAGCCAAACAGGATATAGCCTAACAGTTATGTTTTTAATTTGTAAATAATTACGCAAGTAGGCTATTCCATTAGGCCTCAAATTACGCCATATTGTGAAAATATATTTAGTTGCCTATGATGGACAATTTATTATGATGAATGCGCGGAAAATAACATTATTTGGACGACTGCAAACTATTATTTTGGCTATTTAAATGCCCGATAAACGAAGATAGCTTACTAATTGTTTCATGGTTTTGGTCTGAATTGAAGCCAGCGCATTCCAGTGTTTTGCTGATAAACAAGAAAAATGTACTCACCTTCCAGCCTTAGTAACGATCATCTCCGTTCCAAGCTGATTAAACTCATCCCACAGCGCTTTCATCTCTAACTGAACGTTTATGTTGGCCACTTTCGGGTTCTTTTTGATCAGCGACTTGCTGTTGGGCGTCGAGTTTGAGGACGAGGACGAGCAGTTCGACGTCCCGGTGTCGTTTTGCTGGGCCTGAACCGGATTCGTCCCCGAGTAGTTGTAGCCGTGTTGGGCGGCGGAGCAGGGCTCAAAGTGGGTTTCGTGCTGCTGGCTGTACGGGTCCCCCGGGGAAGGCGAGAGGTGATAACTCCCGGGCGTATTGAGATTACTGAGGCTGCTGGTAGTGAAGGCTGCAACATCGCAAAAATGGGACAGCTGCGTCAACCACGGGCTGGATATTGCTGAAATCATTCCAAAAACTCGGATTTAGGTACTATACGTTATACGTTGGAGTTGGGGGGAAAAACAACAATGGCAAAAACAACAACAATACAAGTTGATTAGTGTGAATGAACCAAACCAAATAAGTGTTAGGGCAGCCGCCAAAGCGAGCACTTTTTTTTAAAAATTCCCGTTTCCCGAGTCTAAAAGTCTTGTCCATGAATCCCCGGCGTTGTATCCAGTGTAAAAGGTAGTCTTATTATTCAAATGTCTGCTCCCTATATGAGAATTGCGTTCGCACACAGCCAGTATACGTGGAGACACTATAGCGAGAAAATAATACTTCCAGGAGAGAAACAACAACAACAAAAAAGAGTTACATTTCCTTTGTTCGTATTTATCTTACGCGGATCTCTGTTTATGTTGTAAATAAAAAAAGTTGTTTAACTTTATTTCGGAAAAGTTTAGATAAGGAAATAAAATAAGTGCACTCTCTTGTTTTTTTGTCCTCCCCTCTCTCTTTCTCTCTCTGTTGACTGCGGCCGTAAGTGTTCCAAGCGGCCTGTACGCTGCGCTGCTGCTGTGTGTTAAACGCTGCGATCCAGACTTCTCTCTTATCTCTCTCATAGGGCCTCCCCCCTTCACGATAAAACCGGTTCTTATTTCTATTTAGATAAGGAACTGCAGGTAATGTGCCTTTCTTCGCTTTGGGACGAGACTGATTGACAGAGAAGTGCGCCTCGTTTAAGGGGTTTTCCGGCACCCATTTACTTTCGGATAAAGGGTATCGCCCACATCGACCTCCTCTTAACAATAGGAAGGCTAGCTGGCACGGCGGAGTTGCCCCCTTTACAAGGTAAACAAACACATATTGTACACGAACAAACGGACACCTAAACGTTGTGGCTTGAGCTTTCTGCGCATTAAATCTATGTGGAACACGGGGAACCATTGAGTTTTTGTGCTTTGAGGATTATTTTAATGTTATCTACTGATTTAGCTAATACTGCCATACGCCCCCTATACCCATAAACCCCCCGCCCTTTTGCTATTTTTTTTTAGTTTGCAGCACATGCGAGAGTCGGTATTGATTAGTCTGCAAGCTATCAGAAAGCAGTGTATCAGCATGCACCTCGTCACAATAATGGCACGTGCAGCATAACGTTTTTACTACATATTCCGGGTACATTTGTTAAGCCTTTGCATTGGCAAACCCCACCATATTTGTTAATTTACTTTAAAAAAAAATAATAATTCCCTTCATGTAATTTGTATTCGTCCAGTCAATTGACCCCCCCCTTCCACAAATGACCTATATCTCTACTGCTTGCAGTGCTGCTACTAGCCTTAATGGTTATGCATTAAGAATATTATAACCTGTATGCAATATGTTATGCACAACTGCAAGTGTTTCCAGAACATTGTAGCCGTGCGCTGTACCGTTCAGGCAGAGGAGTAGTCGATGCATCTGGTTGGTCATTCGTAAGGTATGTACGCAGTCATATCGCACAGCTGCATGTAACTAAACGCGCTGTGCCTACAGCTACACGTTTGCTAAAGCATAGTATTTTCAATGGCTATTGACAAAAAGCATATTCATACCTTCCATTTCCCTGGTGACTGTACTGTAGTGCATTTTAAAGGAACTGTAGCAGTTAAGCTGGTCGTGCTTGTCCGGGCCAGTGCCGTGTTTGTCAAATGTTGCGTTTCCTGCTCGCTCTGCTGCTGAAATCAGAGAGGCAATACTGAAAGCATTTGCCTTTGGAGAGAGAGGACTGCTGTCGTCCATAGGCGAGAGATCAAGTCGAGAAAAGTCTCCCCCTGCCGCCTTTCCACGCTATCCCCAAACGAAAGATTATCCTGCTTGAAAAAAAGACAAGTTCACGCGTTGCAAGAGTTTTAAATTGCCTTATACTTCGCTGGTGCGCGGCCTTTTGGCGATGTAGTGCGCTCCGCTGTTTTCGAAACAAATTATTCCCACAGACAAGACAAAAGTTGCCTGCATTTCAGCTTGTTCTTCTATTGAAGTTGCATTCTGAAACGCCACAGGAAGAGTTCCCGTATCTTAACAATGTTTATCCGCAGAAGTTTCTTTTCTTTCTAAACGCGAACTTCCCCCATTCAGTGGCTGGGTGATGTCATAAGAGTTTGCGATTCTGCCTCGAGGAGAGAAGCTACTGCGGAGAGAATGTCAAAAGCGAGAGCTCCACGCCTCCCGCACTGTGCTCGAAAAAAAGTGTGCACGCTTTCCACGGGATGTTTTATTTGAATAGGACCTTGTCAATCACTGTGCCAAATTTGAATTCACTGCGAAAAAACCTTGAACGTCATTGCGGATGTCCGGCTTCAAAGTGCTGCAATTTAACTGCAAAATGTGTATTTCACTTCTTGATTGTACACGAACTACGTGCACAGTTTCTAAAACTGCTTGAAAATCAAGAGTTTTGGGTTGTAATTCGCCTGTCTGAATAACATGCTTTTATGAGAAAGGCTTTGGGTAATTTTTAGGTAATGTTAACCAGTTAACTAGTTTTATTTCTTGCAGTTCTTTATTAATTCACATTATGCATTTATAGTTTTTTTAATATATTGATGCATAGTTGCATACATTTCAAGTGTACCAGACATATCTCATTCTGGGTGCATTTTTTTGAGGATATCATGATTAAATTAATTAAGTGTCATTATGCATTAATAGATTTTTATTTAATCTATTTTTCAGGTATATGAACAACAGCTCTCTGTCGATATATTTCAAGTGAATATGAATATGATAGCTTCATGTTAGTGAATAGCCACGCAGTTGCTTCTTCAGCTGTCAACATTAAAGATATGTTCAGCAACCATAATAGGCCTGTGCTAAACCGAGTGCACAGTAGCTTTAATCTAATTTAGTCGTTATGTATACTAATGGTTTAAATCAAATTGGACATTATCCATTTTATCCGATTGCGCTCAGATGTCAGTCGGTGACCTGGTTTCCATCAGAGACAGATTTCCACATTGTTTATTCTCTTAGCCTTTTTAAGGGAAGAACTGTCGTGATAAAAAACCCATTTGGTGTGGTATAAGAAATGAATAAGGTCCAATCTAAATGGCTCATTTTAACGTTTTCATTTATGTAGTTATATGGGCTGTGTTTAACATATTTATTTTAGTCACTGCCTGGGACGTTTCGTGTGATATTATTATTGTTGCCAACACACTGCCTACATTGAAATGAGCCCTAAAATGCGGTTTGCGGATTGGGTGATTAGTAATCAGTAAACTAAGGTCATATTCAGTGCCTCAGAGTGAAAAAAATAGGGAGGCTCACGTCGGCGTAACTTAAGTAGAGTTGCGCTTTGCAGAAACACTTGACCTTTATCTCACGGCTACAGTATCTGACTGGTTATCAGATTATCAAAGTTCATAATTAATGAATAGTAACAAAAGTTATGTTTTGTTGAGCTGCTGTGATAGCAACTGGATTGAACCTAATTTACACTTCGGCGATTGAATAACACTTGGAGCCAGTGGGGTACTAATGGGATAATGTAGTTAGCGGCGACGCTGTTTTCTTTTCTGCTTAGCTTTATTTGTTTTGGCTGTTTGTCCTTGAGCAATCAAGCGTAAATAAACTACTGTGTTGATCTGTTTTTTTAAGTTAAGAATAGTGCAGGCCCCTTTTAAACCTCTAATTGGTAAGGACAATATTATATTCAATGTGGTTTAAGAAAAAAATGAAGCTGATAGCAAGGCTTGAGGCCGAATACTAAGGTAGCCTGCAATTTAAGTTTTGCGATTGAATATTCTTCATTGTTTTGAAAGCTATTTGTTTTGAATTCAGGCTACAGCACTTGTGTTATGTACGCTATGGAACGGTGCGTACTGCGATTGATTCACGGTGTTAATAAAGACTGAAATGGATCACTTATTGTTTATTGCGTTTAATGGTATCTTAAATTAGTGATAGCGTGTGTTCACATTTTGCGTTTATTAATTTTGGCCATGGAATTTGGTTTTAAAATGTGGAAATCTAATGTTTCTTAATCTGTCCCAATCTTTTTTTTAAAGCCTGCACTAAGTCTTTATTTTTTATCTGATGTTACCGGTGATAACAACGCACTAAGTCACTGACACGGTCACTGACACGTCGGAAGTGTTCTTTGTAAATACTTAGGTGATAACAGACAAAAATCAGAACCTGATAAAAAGGGAAGCGTCTGTTAAGGAATGCGCTCTCGTGAGGTCGCTGTCAGAGGTAGGCCTACGCCACCGAGGAGCGGCGTTAAAATGGTCTTGGCGCTGACTGGGCGCACAGAAAAAATACGAGGGCCTTAAGATGGGTCTAGAACATTTTCTTGGACGCTTCAGCGTTAGTGTCGCCTCTTCGAAGCACCAACACTTTGTATGGGTACACTGGTGGAGCGATTGTTGCTTTTGCGCTCCGTTTGGTCAGGTATTGTGAGACCAGATCTTAATCTGGTTGAAGTGGCTAAACTCCGGTTGAAATACGCAAGTAAGTAAAATGGAACCATGTCGAATTATGTCCCCACTGTAACGGGGTTTGTTTAAAAGACGGCGTACTTTGGTATACAGAATTTGTCCTTACGAAAATCCTACCGTCACGTGATATGAGGCGAACTAGGCAGTTGTTTTTATCGGATCCCACGCAATGCTTATTTCATCCCTTCATTTCTTGCTGTGTAGCCCACAAATAAATGCAGAATCACGGTCTGTCAGTGAAACATCGCCTCTAACAAGTCTACACCGGCCGTGTACGGCCTGGAGATAAAATGTTCTCCTCTTTACCTACAGGCGCACTGCTTTACCAGATCATCAACATGCCGAGAATACTCGCTGCTTTCAAGAAGCCCACGTTATGTAAATGCCCAACTATTATTTTAAATAATTATATTTTTTTCCTTTCGTGCATTTTCCTCTTTACATGTATGTTCATTCTAACCTGGAATAGCTCATTGTTGTGTCACGAGTATCCCATACCATGTTACATGTTAGAACTGTTATTATTATTATTATTATTATTATTATTAGTCTATTATTTTTATTATAGCAACTCACACGTGTTGCCCAATCATATAAATTAAATATAATAGCCTACACGTATATTGAAACACTTATTTTTTTCCTCTCAATAAATATAGGCTACGGTTTAAAACATAACGGTACCCGGTTGTTACTGTACATTCTTTAAGTCAAAGCGTGTCCTCAGAGCTGCATGCCGCACCGGGCTCGTTTCCTGTTTTGACTCTCGCTGGCGCCTCTCTCTCCACGCGCCAGGTGTGCTCGCGGCCTCCACACAATACCGTATTACCCCTAAACTTTTTAGCTCGTGACCTTAGGCTACTGCGCACTTCTCAGAGCAATGGACTTAGCACTCAGTGTGGCAGTGAGCAGTGGATTATTACAGTGTCGTGTGAATTTAAATCGTCAGCATTTTTCTTGTTTTGCAACAGTATTGTTTTGGTGAGTTTTTAAATTAGCATAGCCTATCGGATACATCTATATGTTCAGTGAAACTCGGTGCAATTCTAGGATCCATTAGTCGCATAGCCGCTCTAACATTAAATTCCCCGGTTAGCACATTATATTGGTTATAAATAAAACATCGGCTATAGGATTCATATTTCGCCAATGTGCACTAGATCCACATTCTATCGCGACAATGATGGACAGACTGCTCTTTTGTGTCCATATAGACTTGAGACGTGCATTTTTCGTAGGAACACCGCTGTTGTTATTCTGGAAATAGTTAGAAGTTTGTTTGAAGATATATTCAGCTAATATAAAAATGCTATTGCTGCCGAAATTTTGTGCATATTTTATCTCCACGTATAACCTTGTTTCAACGCTGTCATAAGTGGCATATAGCCGCGTGCAAAGGGCAGCTTTGTGGAGATCCATTCATAAATATTTTTGTCCCTCGTTTCCAGCGCCAGGAGATGTTTTACGATGAAGCTGTTGCGCGATTAATAGACATGCATATAGATTTTATGTTGCCTCATGACGCAAATGGTATATTTTCTGGCTTTGACTAACTACCTTTGAATAAATGACAAAATACACGATGAAAAAGGAAACGTAGCTTTCTTTATGTCGTTCGAGCAAGCAAAACGTTTTATCTTCTGTGATATACAATTGTATAATTTTATTGTGTTTATGTTTTTTCAATAAATATTTGTTTTTAGTATATTTGTTATTTAACGTAGGCCACAGCATCTGTTGTCTCGTTAACACTCGAGATTAAAAGATTCTAATACAGTTCGTTGTCTACCAAGATAATTTTGATAGCGTATTGCTCGTGTAAATAAGATGTTTTAGGCTGTTTTACTAAAATTCCATCGGTGGTTTGCTTCACATATTTGCTTTAAAAAAAATAAAATTATATTGAAATAAGCAAGACATTTAGACGTAGGCTACAGTCACATGAAGTTTGTTCACCGTCGTATTTAGCCGTGTCCCCATGCATTACAAAAATGCACGAGATGAAATCCCAATAGAAAAAAATCATTTTTAAAAAAGATTATGCGGTTTTAAATGCACATCCGTACTTACTCAAGACGCTTTTTGAATAACTTTGTGCAAGCACTCTCGTTTGACAGTGTGCATCGCACCTATAGGTTACCACCCCCCAGCATCTCATAGATCATTTGTGGTAGAAAACATTTTTTTTTTACTGTCATGTACGGAAACCGCTAGATTTAACAGGTGCCTCGAGCTGTACTGAGACGATTCATCATTACCTCTGTCTGCACGCGGTCTAGCCGCGGGATTCAAGCAGCCTTCGCCTCCGCGCGAAGGTTTGAACAATGGCCCAGTGCATTTCCTACAGGGCTCTGATATTCCGTCCAGATAACACAGTCACCTGGACAGCAGTGCCTTTCATTTCAAGTTCAGCATGAAGAGGACAAACAAAGTGAAGAATACAGGTGACCAGGTGAAAACGTATAATTGGGACTTTGTCATTCGTTCATTGTTGGTTCCACCAGGTTTTACCTTTACGGATGTGACATTTCAAAATTATTGATATAGTCCACGTTACTTTTATTACGCAAATCAGTGCAGGACGTTACACACTCCATTGCTTTTGGTCAAGTTTATGAAATGTTTTGAAGGTGAACTATTTGTGTGTTCCACCAATATTTTTATGGAGTAGGCCTAGGCAATTATTTGAACAGTTGCGCATTCAAATGTTCAGTGTTAAATCAACTCTTACAGAGTACATATGGTCTCTATTGGACTCATATGTACTCGGTTAGAGTTTAATTAACACTGGACATTTTAATGCGCAACTGTTCAAATAATTGTCTAACTGTGAGTGCATGTATAGCCCTGTTGACATTACATTTGTATATTGCAATCTGCATACAATTGCTGATAGTTAATTGGTTAGTCTTGTGGTAATATTGGCTATTATAACAAGATATTGCTTTTAGTCCTAACCTTTGCGATATTTACTATTTTCGTAGTGCTTGTGAGAGATCAGAAGTTGATTACAAGCACTACATTTTATTTCTGGACCATACATTGCACAAAAAAGTGCAATAAACTGTATGAATGAACACAGTGGAATAACACTGCGTAATACGGCCTTTTTGTACAATAAATTGTGTTTGTACGATCTGTTTCTAATTCAAACGCACATTTTAGTGGATCTGCAAGTCCGTTAAACGCACAGTGGCTGTCATATAGGTTATCTCAGATTATTTGAGTGACAAAAATATTTTTGCACTTGTATGTTTAATCAAACTGTGATTAACCTTATTGCATTATCAGAATAGCAATTCTAAAAAGGAATGGTTTAGGGGTAGAATTATGTATACACACTTAACTGCTTGTCTTTTTTTCGCCGAATGATGAATTAGACATTTTTTCTACCAGGCCAGGCAGAGATGCCGCGCGAGAGTGAATGAAAACGGACTGCGCGGAACCAAGAGGAGCGCGTGCAACACAAACCTGTTCACATAAAAAAAAAAAACTTGGACACCTCTCCAAATGTTGTGCATAAATACACCAGCACACATCATAAACACACAGACATCTTTACACACAATCTGCCCCCTCTCTCTCTCCTCTTATGTACATCTCATCATCCCACTCCACTCCCCCCAAACATAAGCGCACACAGCTGTGTGTGTGTGTGTGTTCGAACAAGTGTCCTTTTATAGCTGTACATTTCTTGTTAAATAAAGTCTCTTGTGCTGGCCACAATCTTGTTTTGATTCTACTCTCTTTCGGTGTGTTTTGTTCGCATGGCTTGTTCAATAAAATCCGTATCACAGCCTTCCATTAATCATTTCCCTTTATCCGTTTCAGGACGATTTCTGAACCATGAAGCTCTGCGTTCAGAATTTTCTTGGGAGTTCATTTATGAAGTTAATTTGTAAAAATGTTATCCAAATTAATAATAATAACTAGGGACGGGATATTATAATAGTAATATAATCACTTCTATCGTACAGAATTGCTTAAACTCTTGAAACGGTTCCAGTGTATTCTATTAAATTATTCGTTTGGTACCTCGATGTTTCTTATACTTCGTTTCCGTCGGCTATACTCGAGTGCGCGTGTCGAGGCTATGTGGTCAGCAGTAGTGCTGTGCGTATGTGTGGTCCGCAGAAAAGTTTTGTGGAAACATGATGGAAGAAGGAACCCACTCCCATAGCTCATTATCGCAGGCCTAGATTTAATACGTTCTGGCACTTCCTCTTTACGTTTTAGTTCACGTTCATGACATTTTTACGCCCTGAACGCCCTGGTATTAGGTTCGTCAAAAGACCCTAATGAGGCACGGATTTCTTTAATTTTTATTAAAATGAGTACAGCGAGTCCTTTTTGATAGTTTATGCAATAACCTATTATAAAATGTGCGTAATACTTTTCTTGTATGATTCAATATATTGTATTGGTAATTTAATTACAAAAATAAAAATGTTGTTGGCCTAGGCCCTTATGTTTCTTTTTCTGTCGCAGTATCTAAGAATTCACAGGACAAAATGCTGACATAATCATAAACTGTAGGCAACATTTCGCAAAATCATCAGTTTTTTCAGATATTTTCCAGCTATCTTTCCAATTTTACAGTTCTCTTGTAAAAAAAAATAGGTCAGATGTTAATTAAGACCTAAGATCAATTAACAGATAATAAATCAAATGGTGTCAAAGTAGCCTGCAACAATAATTTCAACTTTCATATAGCGTGACTGAAGCTGCTGGGACCCTGGCGGCGTGCTCCATATATAAAATTCTATCCTATCTAAATATTTGGCTAAATCCTTGAATAAGACGGAGCGGAAGTTAGCAGTTGACCGCTGACAGTTGAGCTGGTGAATAGCTGCTGCTGGTGTCCTTTTCCTTCGCTGTCATTTTGAAGTAATAAACAATGAACAGTTATGTGTGTGGTTTCCCCGTCAATATAAATATAAAGATCTTGAACAAATAGTCAGACTTTAAATGACAAATAACTTGAATACCATTTCTTTTTTTTTATATGATAAGGGTAATTTATCGAGGGTCTGCTAAACATGTGTAGTCTACCTTGAACGGTGTAGCATAGTAACATTTTCGTTTTTGCCAATGTAAAAGGTACCCTACGTAAATTATATATTGTGGAATTAATAATAGATTTCATTAAGCGGAAATTTTAGCTATTTGTTTCTAATGCCTTGCTGTATATAGGCTAGCGCAACATAAGGATTGTTAGTTAAAGTAGCCTAGGCTATAATTAAAGTATTTATAAGTCGACTGATTTGATCCCTGTTCTAGATTTGTTGTCTGTAGCGTGCAAAAGAAGCCAGATAGTCATTACATTACATTACATTATAGGCATTTAGCAGACGCTCTTATCCAGAGCGACTTACACATCATTTCTTTTGCATTTATACACAGTATCCATTGATACAGCTGGATAGTCGAACGGTAATACATGCATCTTCTAAATTAAATACAGTTAATCTTTTAAAGTTTAACGAACAGGTTTAAAACCATTCATGTGCGCGTGAACAGCGATTGTGTCGTATCCGAATTGTGTATCTTAAATCATAGTGATCTGATTTGAAATCGACGGGATTGTTTTTGGTAAATTAGAGACTGAATGAGAAGGAAGGCTATGTCTATCAAAATATTGTGTTGACTGTTGTTGACATGGTCCACATGATGGTTGCTATCGCCGGGACGCTTGGAGTCTTATTTCATTAATAACAATGTCGCTACATCCTTAAGACAATATGTGATGGCACTTTATGCAAACCTTCTACTCCCCGAACACACGTGTAAACTATAGCTACCCAGTTTCAACATCCTTTACCGAAGAATTTCATGAATATTTTGTGTTCCGTTCCTAAGACGCAAAAGAACAGTTATTTAAATTAGTTTTTTAAGGAACAGTTATTTAAATTAGTTTTTTAAGGAACAGTTATTTAAATTAGTTTTTAGTGCATCTATTCGTATATCATTTGTTATATGTAGTTTGCAAAGGTGTTTATATTTTATTTCATGTTTCTATATTGTCATTACGTGTGGCTAACAGTGTTGTTCGGTGACTTCAATTACATTTCCAATACACAACAACATATTATTATTATTATTATTATTATTATTATTATTATTATTTTCGCAAAGATGCCTTGCAGGAAGTATTTCATACAGAACTCAATAAAACGCTTTTCCTCTAAATATTTACAAGCATCTCTGATCAATATGCTGAAAAAAGAAATTATTAGTTTTTTTTAAAAACACCACAGTCACTTGAAGTTCGTCAGTAGCGACATCTCAATTAATCACGTATACTGAGCTTTGACCAGCCTTACCCAAGTCTTCTCTGGCCGTTGTATCCGCTGCAGTTCCCGCTTCAAATCTCCGGGAGCGGTCACTTCAATCTCACTGTTCACTGACACATTTATGTTCATTCTGCGTTGGAGAGAAAATTATTATGGAACGCGACACACTTTCCCGATAGATAAATTAACGAATTGAGAGGATGATACTACTGAAATATGCTGAATAAATACTGAATAATAGGCTCAGTATTTTCCGAATGAGTGCATTTAATGTAATGTAGGTTCCAATACGTTAATAACCATTCATTGAGGAAAAAAATATTATTCACATTTTAGACGAACTACAGTATTGAGTTTTTATTGACAGAATTCAAACGCATTTAAGCGAGTAAATTTGAGTTCTTTAAAACTTTAAACCATTATTTATCCAGGTTGTCCTTATTGAAATAAAGTTTCCTTTACAAGAGAGACCTGGCTGTGTAAGTCTTTAAATTAATTAGTTTTCCAGATTTATCTTTCCTGAAAAATATTTTTCGACAACTGATGTATAATGCGATGGGCTTTGATCCCTATCAACAGACAGCATAAAACAAGAGCGCATGACAATTACTGTGTTATTTCATATTACCTAATGAGAGGCTATTCCTTATAAGAACAGACATGTTATTATTAAGCTTAATAAAGAAATACAAGCCCTTCTATAGTACATTATTGTCTTTTATCTTAGCCAGCAATGCGTGCCATAGGCAACTAGAAACTGTTCCAGTTTGTAAATTGTTGTGACACATCGTGTTACTTTTCTCCAAATTAGCACCGATTTACAGATGCGAAATCCAGTATAATTTTCAACAGAAACTTTTGTGAAAAAAATTAATTACGTTAAAATGTCCTCTTAGCGGTCAAACATCTTTGAAGACAAAACACGCGTAACGGGCTGTGTGCTTTCAAGTGCGGTAATATAAGGCGGTTCGACAGGTGTCTCGAAATCTACATCTGGAGATAAAGTTACGTCCTGTAATTATCACACACTTTCTGTTACCGAAAACGCGAGGACCAGCCAGAGACCCAAAGCAAAACAAGACCGTTTTAATGACTTGCCTACCTCCTCCTCCCGGTTGTCCCAAATTCTCCCTGTAAGACATCCAAGGTTAGACGCAGCTGGCCGCTGTGTATTTGTAAATTTTTTTAGTCCCTTAGTTATATGATTTAATTTCCATTTTAACTTCAGCCATTTTATGTTGTGAATTAATATTTATTTCTTATCTATGATTTGTACCCATACAATGTAATATTATTGCTTACGCCTATCGCTACATAGTCTATTTTTTAATTTGTTCATTATTGAGAACCCCCTCGTGAGGGTAGTTGTGTGAACGGACTGAAGTTTGTGGATGAACCATTGTAAAAATGTGACAATAACAGAAACATGAAAGGGATGGAATCTCTAAGCTTTACAGTAAACACACTTCCTTTTTGGCTTGAAAAATGTAGCTTTCCTGCCTTACTCTTCGATTTTTATTTTTGGGCCCATATTTTTTTTTTTTTTGGGTAAGGACACGGGCATAAAAACACAATAGACAAGAACACAATGGAGAGTGAATGTGTGCGTAGGCTTTATCCCCAGGTGTCTAGGATCAAACCTTTACGGTTGTCACGCACATGAAGAAGTACATAATGTAAGCAAAAGTTTTATTATTATTATTAAAAGTTTATTTATTATTATTACTATTTATAATGGTCATGTCTTATTACGATTATCTTTTATCTTTCTTCTTTTCTTTTATCTTTATTTGTATTTTTTTTTTTTTACGTCGACACTTATTTGTATTTTTTGTTTTTTTGCTTTTTGCACTATTATGTTTGTTATATTATGTATATATATATATTTATTTTTTGCTCTTTGCTTTTGTCTGTACTTTTTGGTACAGTCACAACTGTTGTAAATGTGCTATATAAATAAAGTTGAGTTGAGTTGAGAGTTGAGATTGTTATTAGATTTGGCTTGATGAATATCGTTGTCGTTGCAGTAATTATCAAATAGTTATTTGATAGTTACAATAGTTATGTAATTACTGGTTTATTTGTGTAAAACAACCTAATCAACTGAACTCACAACCTTCAAATTCAGAGTGTAGAGCAATGATTTCAAACATGCCCGCTATTTATTTATTATCACTTCTGACATCGATGCTGAATACGAGTCACGTTAAATTTAAGCACATTTGTAAACATTACAGCGTTTAAATTTTGCTGATTGACTGAATCTAGGTATAATAATTCAATCTTAAATGTGAAATTGAGCTGTATTGTTGGCTCGTGAACTCTCGGATGGTGAGCGCGGTCCTGTCCACGAGAAGGAAACCGTTCTGATAACGGCGCGTCTCTTCGTCTCATGAAGCCGCGTTCACACACACAAACACACACACACAGTTGTTATATTTAGGTAGGCTGGCTCAAAGAAAAGCAAAAACTGATATACACACATATTTAATTTGTCCATATATGATGTGAAGATAGTTATCACTCGTTTACTTTCTCATAACATTCATTAAACAGTGAAAATCAGTATCTTGCCTTCATTTGACCTTCTAAAAATATGTGTGTGCAGCTGTGGGTGGCTTGTTGCATCTTGGCAACAGTGTTCCATGTTTATCCACAATTGATTGAAAAAAGTGTGCACTTACCAACATAATTATTAAACTGTGCTTTGCCCTCTGGCTCAATAGAACATGACAGTTTATCATGAGATCAACATGTATGAAACATGTAAAAAAAACACATTGATGCAGGAGAAAACACCTTGATGATTTCTGTAGTATGAATAATAATAATAATAATAATAATAATAATAATAATAATAATAATAATATCTCTCCACCTTACTTTGCCCTACCATAGAGGTGTCAGTTACTGTGATCCAATTCTGCTAATATTTCATTCATCCCTCCGAAATGCAGACGCTGATAAAATTAAAATAAGTGCCTGTTTCACTCATGAGTGACTGTTGTAGTTAGGCGAGATTATTTTTTGTTTTTGTTTTGAAGCAGTAAACAGACAGACTTGTTGCTTAAGCATCGGACTTGTGTGATACAGGACATTCCGGTTAGAGTATTTATCCCATATCTATAACTGTAAAATGGACAGCCTCGGTCCTCGGTGGTGATAATCCAGGCCACAGTTGGTCAGTGAGATGTGGAGAAGGAAACGTTTCTTATTTAACGTCATATTATCTTCACGGTCAGTTTGACCTGATTCAGTGTTTGACGTCTCTTAAACACCAGTTAACCTTAGATTTACATTTTATAACTCCTAATTTATTGGGATTAAATAGTAAAAATGTTATAAACATAATGCTAGGTTTTTAAAAGTCATGTACTTACTCTACATACAAAGGTGTTGTGTGGGGTCATTTGTGTGGTAGCTGTATAAAATGTAATAAAATATAGAACCTTTTTTAGTTTTTACCTCTGGTTCTGGTGTCTGGTGGCACTTCCCCATACAGGTTTTAAACTTTACAAACTTTAACTTACTCCAGGCTCTAAAATTAGCTGTTTCATCACAGATTTTTTTATATTTAGGGATATTGGGAGACACACGGAAGGGTCCACATTTTTCTATTACAATAGTTCTGTGTCAGTTTAAACCTTTGGGTCAATTTGACCCCAAACATAAAAGGTGTCATAAAATTTCAAGATAATATGAGGGTTAAACCATTGGATCTGTGTTAGTAAAACACCTGAGCCTGTCTGTTTAATTTACACACCTGAGCCTGTCTGTTTCATTTACACACCTGAGCCTGTCTGTTTAATTTACACACCTGAGCCTGTCTGTTTCATTTACACACCTGAGCCTGTCTGTTTCATTTACACACCTGAGCCTGTCTGTTTCATTTACACACCTGAGCCTGTCTGTTTCATTTACACACCTGAGTCTGTCTGTTTCATTTACACACCTGAGCCTGTCTGTTTCATTTACACACCTGAGTCTGTCTGTTTAATTTACACACCTGAGCCTGTCTGTTTCATGTACACACCTGAGCCTGTCTGTTTCATTTACACACCTGAGCCTGTCTGTTTCATTTACACACCTGAGTCTGTCTGTTTCATTTACACACCTGAGCCTGTCTGTTTCATTTACACACCTGAGCCTGTCTGTTTCATTTACACACCTGAGCCTGTCTGTTTCATTTACACACGCGTGTTAGACCAGTTTATCGAGGAGCCATTTGCTCAGGGATTGTATTGAAAGATTGAGATAAGACGGCTGTAGAAATTCAGGCCCCCGGGGTATCGCTGAGGTGAACACAAATCGTGCTACGCGGTTTTCGCTCTCAAGAGAACAAAACAAACTCAACAACTCTCGAGTAAAGAAGATGGCAAATCACACCCACTGCTATTATTCTCTACACACGAGCTGCAGTACGCTGTGCGCTTTGGTACAATCATACACCTGCACCCAAACCTTCATTTCTCTATTAGAAAATACTCTATTCACAATTACTACTCTGTTCATTTCAATGTGGAAATAATGCACGTACACAAATAAATTCAGTGAATTTTAATTCTGCAATAAAGTGTTTGTGCTGTGATGACATGGGACTGGATTAATCTGTCAATTAATATTTAATTTGCAAACTTGTGTACTGTCAGCCATCCCAAATGAGGTTGTGTGCTCAGCTTTTCTGTATACACTCAACTTGCAAGTTAAACTTTGACCCGTTCGTCCATCTTTCGACTGGGGGACAGAAAGTAACCAATGCGATTTGTGGTAGCACAAATATGATTGACTAATCTGTTTTGAAATATAAAAATATATTGATAGAACATATATTATCAAGATATTGTAAACACCTTGTAGTATATGGGAAAATATACATATTTTTGCCACTCTCAGATATTGCGATGTATTACAGATGGAGATCTCTTCTCACACTTACACTGTACAGCGCTCTCTCTTTCTCTCTTTCTCTCTTTCTCTCTTTCTCTCTTTCTCTCTCTGGATTCAGGTTGTTTTTTTTTCAGAAAATAATTGGATTCAAGGAGAAAAATGAGGGCAAATATCCAAGCAGTCTGCCGCCCTGAGCTCGCTCGACAAAGCCACCTTCTCCCTCGCCTTTGGGAAGAACGCTGTAGTTTCCTCTCTCTCTCTTTTTCTCTTTCTCTCTCTTTCTGAAGTTCAAAATGCTTTATTGGCATGAAGTACACTTGTAAATATTGCCAAAGTGTACATTTAGAAATACACAAGAACATGAATGCAGATTAATTGGAATGATTTCTATAGGTAACTGTGGTAACAGCAACAATAACAATCACCATATCAGCAGTAATAGTATTATATGATTATTAATAACAATATATAATTATAACTAATGCTGAAAAAAGAGAAATTATGTATTTTATTTGTTTTTGGTGGTCAACCAGTATGCCTTATGACAGACAAAGATTTACAGCAGATACTTTGCTGCTGTTTGAGCTGTTGGCTCTTCTCTTAGTAGGATTATTCTCTTTTGTTAGGGAACAGAAATCTTTTATTACAGATAATTTGTTGAAGTAACGTGTTCTAACTTCTGAATATTTTCCACAACGTAGGAGAAAGTCTCCCTCTCTCCCTCTTTTTCCCTCCTTCCGTTAGAGGGAGTTTTCAGAGAAGATGTGTGCACCACTGTTTGTTTATTTGAGGAGGAAGGTCTTCTCTCCACAGGTCTTTGCTGAGCTAACAAATAGAGACCTGACAGCTGCCAACGGCGGCCTTCGACGTGTCCCGCCAGGACGGCCTGCCTGCTCCTCACCCTCCCGCCCCGCCCCGCCCCGTCCCGTCCGGACCTCTGGCCTGCCAGCTCGTGTGGGGAGAGGCGGCCATCATTAAAAACTCACAACTTTCTGTGGGCCTCCAGCGCTTAGCAGCCCCAGAACAACAGGCTGATCGGCCGCTTCTTCAGACATCTTCTCTGTGCTAATGCCTCGGATCCCAGGGGAATGTGATGCGTTACAATTTATATTTATTTATTTTTTGACCCAGAAAATAAGTTGGTAACTAAAAAACGAGGTCTTTGGGCGCGGGAATACGCGTGTGGCATTTGTTGGTCTCGCATCGCTCAAATGGGGCGGGGGGGGGCGGATCGAAAAGTGTCCGAGCTTGCCTCGGACAAAGGTGCGCCCTTCGTTAAGCAAATTTCACGAGGCCGCACGGAGTGGGAGAGGGAGAGAGATAGAGGGATAGTTTGTTAAAAACAGGCTGGAATGTTTCAAGTCCTGAGAGCAGATCTCTTTTAAAAAAAAAAAAAGAAAAAAAACCTCTTTCTTTTCCTCCTCCACCCTCCTCTTTGTTTTAAAACTGGGGGAAGCTTTTAGCTTTTCAGAAGTATCCTCTTCCTATCTCCATGGCGAGGACCCTGGACAAATCATCACCTCCATTCTCCTTTGCATCCCATTGGACCGCCGGTAAATAGCTTGCATTCCTGCTACAAAGAGCTGCTGATATGGATGTGGAGGGGGGTGGGGGGTGGGGGGTGGGGGGGCTGGGTGCATCTCTGTATGCATCACTAATAAATGTTAAACTCTGTATTAAAATACGTCGCCTCGTTATAAATCGCTACTCCTTGACTGGGTTTTGTGAATTTAAATGGATCTAATGTGGCGCAGAGTAAACTCCCATCCCATCCTCTCCACCCCCCACCCTCCACCCACCCCTCCACACACACCCCCCCCCCCCCTTGGCCAACCTTGCCCAGTATTTATTTGAACCTGAGTAAGACCTCATGTTGTTTCTGGCAGGAGGAGCCTGGAGACACCAGGAGCTCACCCCCCCACCCCCCCCCCCCCCCCCCCTAAAACCCAACTCTCCCCCTCTGCGACGGCCAACTCAGAACCCTTGACCAATCGAAGCCCTCGGATTTGCCAGCTTGGAACAGCGGCCTGCGCTCTAGCCTCAGGCCCTGCTACGTGGCTACTAGACACAGTTGGTGGCGTGTATGTGTCCCCCTCCATTTCAATTTTAGGAAGGGTCCCACCAAGAAGTCCATAGTGCTCTCTCGGCGTTGTCACTTTCAAGTCGGGGAGGGGGGTCGGTAACACGCCTCGTGCGGCCAATCGGACCCTCTTAACCTTTGGAAGAGTAGGTTTCTTTGGAATGTGTTCTAAGTCAGTGTTCTAGAACTCCATTGTTTTCTGTTACCAGTAGTGATTGTTACATCACAATTAGAATGTGCAGTTTAAGAACTCTCTAATCACACATTTGTGATCTTATTCACTAAACCGGTGCAGCCAGCGACAGATGGGCTCCCCCTCTGAGTCAGGTTCTGCTCAACGTTTCTTCCTGTTACCAGCCAGGCAGTTTTTTTTTGCCACTGGCGCCCTAGGCGTGCTCTTGGGGGGGTTCAGGCCCAGATCTCTGTAAAGCTGCTTTGTGACAATGCCCTTTGTGAAAAGTGCTATATAAATAAAAATTTATTGAATTGAATTGAATCTTACAGGGTTAAGATCAGCGTTCCCTATGAAAAGGAGCCAGTCGGTCAGTGCACCATTCAGAGGATAAACCCGACCACCCCCACCACACCCCAAAATCCTCCCCCCCGCTCCATTCCTCCTACGCTCTGACTGCCCATTCAGCCCCTCCCAGCAGTGTTTTTGGAGAATCGGCCCATTCCAGGGTGGGGAACCTGATGACTCCTCCATTCGCGAGAGGCTTGAGGTGGAGGGTGTGGGGCAGTGGTGGGGGTGGGGGTGGGGGGAGAGGGTTGGAGGTTAGCTGGACTTTTCTGCCAAATGTGTGGATCTTGTAATTCAGCGGAAGGCAGAGAGATAAATGAGCGTTAGCGTGTACAGCGCCCCCCCGAAGTTATTTACACTCCTGAGAAAGGTAAGCTGTATGAAAAAGGATAAACTATATAATAAAATTTACTATGAAATAAATTTGTAATAAGCTCTATTCTATCCTGAAAAAAAATGGGGAAATTTTTTTGTCGTCAATATGGCGACAAAATAGTTTTTACTGGGTGTTACACAAAGTGACTGGGGAGGAAGGGAACTTTCTGTGCTCTTCCAACATGGCTCCCTCCTGATGAAGAACAGGAAGTCACATGGGGCTGGCGTAGCAATGCGGGGAACAGGCTTCCCGAGGAGCGGCGGAATTCTCTCCCATCCCAAACGATGACAGACGCCACAGCCGCCCAACAAAACACCCCTCCGTCCCGTTCTTTCCTTCTTTCTCTCTCTTCTTCTGCCGTTCTTTTCTCCTTGTGGTGACGAATGTTTACGTTCCGGAGGATTCTTCTCCGCATACCGGCGCGGATTCTCCTCCTCCTCCTCCTCCTCCTCCTCGTCAGACTCCTCCAAGCGAGGGCGTTTCCGTTGAGATCCCGCGATCAGGTCCTTTTTTCTGTTTGCGTTTCTCAGGGATTCGGGTCATGCGCCGGACTCTGAGGAGGCCGTAGAACCGCATAGCAACCATAGAACCGCATAGTAACCAATGGAAAAATTAGGCTCCATGGGCATGTACTGATTAGACTTGATTTATGTCCCATGTTCTCTCGCCCCACCCAATCATTGTTTTGATATCTTTTCTGGGAGCAGGGGCTGATGGGGGGGGGGGGTGACAGTGAACGATGAGGAACCATGTGCATCTTGAACCCGAACGGGGCGCGGGTGTGGCTAACATGGTGCCTTGGAAACCATCACCACCGGTAGCGGCAGGCCCAAGATTCCTCATGTGTGGGGGGAGGGGGGAGGGGGGTGTTTGTGGCTAATTGCGTCCGTAGAAGTGTAACACTAGGTGGCTGGAGGATTAAGGCATGTTGACTTGTGCCCCCTTGAGGCCTGAGCTGGCTCTTCCTCTTTTCTGACCGGACAGTTATGGAAACCCCCCTTATGGGACTGGGGGTGGTGGGGGGGGGTTACGGGGAAAAAGGAGGCGGGGTGCGCTCTCACCCGTCTTCACGGAAACAGGCAAATTGTGTCGGTAAAGTCCGCCACTTCCTCCGTTTTCCTCCATTAGCGATTCATCACAAGTGCGAGGAACTGAAAGAAAATAAAGAGCCCAGATTACACTTCCTGTTTCTAATGAAAAGGTTCCTCAGCATGGAACACTCATTGATTTAACATTTAAATTTGATTTAGCCAATAGATAGATTTTTAGATAGATGTCAATAGATGTTCGATTTTTTTTTGTTATTGCTTTCATAATAGTAATAGTAATTTACTATTATAATTAAAAACAACATTATAATTTAAATAGGTTTTATGCTAAATATATTCTATATATATGTAAATTTAATTAACAATGACATAAAGTGTTAAGTGTGTAAACTATATAAAGCGAATTAAACTACATGATGATTTCTCTCAGTGCATATAAAAATTTTGATTATTAAATTATTAATATTAAACTTTCCAAGCAAAGATTTGGTCTGATTTATTTTTAACAAAGGCTTTCTTTTAAAACAAATTCTATAAATTAAAAACGAATCGTTATCAAAGTAGTGTAAATGTATACAAATATACTTGTAAAAGGAGATCAATAATTGAAGAGCGTTTTTCCAAACCTCGCTCCAAAGTCCAGTTTTAATAAACCATGGGTATAATCTTTTTCTGATAAATTGTTATATATTTGGAGTTTTTAATTTTACACTTGTATTCCTAGGAATTTAAGTATAAAATTATAATGTTTTTAATGTAAAAAAACCCAATAAAAAAAATAAAATAATAATAATGTTGATTATTTTCTAAATTGGTAAAAGTGTGCTGAGGGAGTTTTGTGAGTGTGTCTGTAACGTGGTCCTTTTCATTCTTACTGTTGTACTAAAAAAAGGTTCAGTGTTAAATGAACTCTTACCGTGTACATGCACCCTATTAGATTCAAATAAGCTCTGTTAGAGTTGAATTAACTCTGGACATTTTGCTGTATGTATGATTTTTACATTGCATTCAATGGATTTTATGCCCTGCAACAGGGTGTTAGTATTGTGCATTTTGTACGTTGCACAGCATTTAAGTAATTAATTTGATGGGTTCATTATAGTTTACGTTGATACAATATTACAACGTTCCAGATGTTGAAATGTTAGTCACCTTGTTTTATTTGAGGGGCTGCGTTTCCATAGTTACTTAAACTCTCCTTATTTCGGCGTAGTCTCTGGAAAGCATCAGGATCCTCCTTTATGCGTCTCTGACGTGCCCTGGCTGTGAAGCGGGATTTGGTCCTCTCTTATAGATCTGACGTGCGTTTGATGTTATTTTCTCATGTGTTTGCAGCGCTTGCTAATATGTGAGACGGGCTTTTTAAACAATAACCAGTCCCCAATGTAATCATTGTTCTCGGTGTCGAATGTGAACTCGCTCACAAAGCGTTCACACACTGTGTCCTCACTCCTCAGCGACAGACATAAATCCATTCGCAGGATTGGTGGGAAGGTTTTGGGCCCGGTCAGGATGTTAGATCAGTCACTGGAGGTGATGAGGATGCATTCAGTGAATGATTTCTTACATGTGGGCGAACACACTCCGTGTCCGTGTCCTGTGACACACGTGTGATCGAACAATAAACACGGGTCAACACCAGAGTTTATCTTCCCACTTTGTGTCGTTCCCACAACTTGTAACATGTTTGTGTCAGTGCCCTCTTTCCCCACTTCCTGTACACGCCAATAGTCTGCTTTCACAAGTGTTTCAGTCTTGTAATGAGATCTTTTTTTTCTTTCTCTCGAGTAGAAAGTATTAGCTTGTTTAAAGTTACTGTTTGCTTGAGAAGTTACATTTTCTTACTCAAATCTTGAATGAGTCAAGCTGTCTCACCCCACTGGCAATATTTTTTGTCTTATTTAGCAATACAATAATAGAATAATAGAAAATAATAGAAGTATAACTAGAATACTTGATTCTTATTTTGACTTATTTTTATTTTTTTGTCGTGTAAGGCTTTTTTTTTTGCAGTGACATTTAGGAGTTCCTGTTTCAGTCTCTCTCTCTCTCTCTCTGTGCCAGAGATCGGCTTCTCTGGGATAATGGAATAAATATCTGACCGTGAAAGAATCCTGCTCAACCTGGCAACCTCCTGTGTGACTGAAAGAAATTGAGAACAGTACAATCTAGGATCAAATTTTCCAGCTCATTGATCATTGTTGGCATTGCAGAAGCCCGTCTGTGATACGTGACCAGAAGTAACCATTTCCGCCAAAATTATTCTCATGTGTCGAGTGCTCATCTGCCCAGGTAATGTTGATATTGTTTTTGTTTTACTGTTAAAAAATGGTTAAAAAATACCAAATATTGTGAATTTGTGTACTATTTAAAAATCCTATTGTTATTAATGTGTTATAACCACTTAATATCAGACTGTATAACTGAACTGTGTTTTTGTGGTGTTTTTACACAGATTAATTTAATCTGGAAGGCGTGGAACTTCCAATAAGTGTGTTTTTGACATTTAAAAAACAATAGTCGCTATTTAAGTAGTTATTTCTACAGGAATATAAGGAATTGTGCTGCAGTTGTTGTCACACTTGCCCTGTGTGAACTGTGTAAATACCTGAACTGGAATCTCACTGAGATCTGGGGTTACACAGGAACATCAGACGGTATGAGCGTGTGTGTGTCTGTGTGTGTGTGTGTGTGTGAGAGAGAGAGAGAGAGAGAGAGAGAGTGTGTGTGCGTGAGTCTTACTGTGTGTTTTATAAAAAGCAGTAGCTCCCCTCTGTGGTCTTTGAGTGCAAGCGCACCTGCCGTCGAGAGGAAGAGGAGGGAGGAAGCAAAGGGCATTGTGGGATGGGCTTGGGAAACCCCGCCCACAATCGCATCAGCTGACACCTCACCCACCCTCGTTCAGTCATGAAAGAGCAGCGTTGACTGAACCTGGAAATGAGATTCGGCAGCGGGCCGGCCCAACGAGGGGGGGCTCTTTCCCAACAGTGTGATATTGTTGACCCCCCCCCCCCCCCCACACCGCCCACAGATGCCAACCCTCACACAAAATGCACGCCAACACAAAACGCTGCTGTTCTAGCTATCCTTTCTTCAAGGGTACATGCATGTGCATATACGTTACATTACAGGCATTTAGCAGACGCTCGTATCCAGAGCGACTTACACAACGTCTTATTATAACTTTTTACATTTATCCATTCCTATACATCTGGATATATACTGAAGCAATTCAGGTTAAGTACCTGCCCATATACACGTACGCTTTCTTATATCGGATCTACTTTTGTATGAACATATAATAGCAGCGGACAGACAAAAACAGACGACAAAAACAGACGACAAAAACAGCCATTTCACAAGTTATTAGTATGTTTCTTTTGTTACTGTGTTACATTGCTTTTCTCCATAAAGGTTATAGAGGGAGTGTGACCGGCCCTGTTGGAAATGGAACAAATCCCACTTCATGTAACTCAACACTTTGAGGCTCCCTCTGTCCCTTTCTCCGTCGTACGTGACACTCGTGCTCACCCGCACACACACACACCCACAAACACACACACACAAACGCACACACACACACACACTAAACAGATAAACTTTCAGCTGTTTGCTCAGGCCTCTTTGGTTCAAGGTTGTGTTTACCGCGTCCGCCGGTGCCTTTGGCATCAGAGTAGAGCCCCGTGTTTCTAATGTCATATCAAGTGTCCCCCCCCCCCCACCCCCATCGAAACGGGATCGCTATCTGCGCCACTCCGAGCAGGGGCTCAGGATTACAGCCCCTCAGACCCCAAACGATTTACCTGACAGCTCTCCGTGGGTGGCGGGATGGTCCGGCGAAATGCACACTTGCTTTCACACGCACACGTGCATGCACACACACACACACACACACACACACACACACACACACATAGGTCCACTGAAAAGACGTGCCTACAGTGGGTAGCATTCCTGTGTCAGGCCTCGTTGCCTGTGGGGCTTTGATGGAGCTCCTGCACATGTTTACTGATGCTAATTAGCCACCTCTCTGCCTGCTGAAGACCGCAGGCCCAGGAATGCAAGGTGGGTGGTGGTCTCTCTTCCACACGCCCCCTCTCTCTCTCTCTCCCCCTCAGTCCACTTCCACAAACCCCCCACCCACCCTAACCCACCCCACCTTTCAGTGTCTCACTCAGGGGTGAACAGTTTTTCAAATGTATGAAATATTGTCATGTATTTGAAACGTATTGCAAATCAATATTTTATATCTGATACATGTTGAGCGCCTCTTTTTTTATGGTTTATACATCTGCAAGTCCCCTGTGAAGCAACCTACTTTAAGTTTATAGATTCGTTTTTTCTGAGGTATTCTGTATTCTGTTCTTATGGCAGAATACATTTCACTGTTTTTCTCTGTGGTTATCCTTTGGTCTTATCTGCTGCATCGCATGCTCCCAGCGAGTGGGCCTAGGTGTGAATGCATGCTCGCAGTAATACATCAATACATCGCATGCTCTCAGCGAGTGGGCCTTGGTGTGAATGCATGCTCGCAGTAATACATCAATACATCGCATGCTCCCAGCGAGCGGGCCTTGGTTTGAATGCATGATCGCAGTAATACATCAATACATCGCATGCTCCCAGCGAGCGGGCCTAGGTGTGAATGCATGCTCGCAGTAATACATCCCATGCTCCCAGAGAACGTGCCTTGGTGTGAATGCATGCTCGCAGTAATAGATCGCATGCTCCCAGCGAGCGGGCCTTGGTGTGAATGCATGCTCGCAGTAATAGATCGCATGCTCCCAGCGAGCGGGCCTTGGTGTGAATGCATGCTCGCAGTAATACATCGCATGCTCCCAGAGAACGTGCCTTGGTTTGAATGCATGCTCACAGTAATCCGTCGCATACTCCCAGCGAGCGGGCCTTGGTGTGAATGCATGCTCGCAGTAATAGATCGCATGCTCCTAGCGAGCGGGCCTTGGTGTGAATGCATGCTCGCAGTAATAGATCGCATGCTCCCAGCGAGCGGGCCTTGGTGTGAATGCATGCTCGCAGTAATAGATCGCATACTCCCAGCGAGTGGGCCTTGGTGTGAATGCATGCTCGCAGTAATAGATCGCATAATCCCAGCGAGCGGGCCTTTGTGTGAATGCATGCTCGCAGTAATGCATGGCAGCTCCTGGAATGCTGAAGGGTACTGTGCTTCTGTCAGGCCTGTGAATCTGGCGGCTTGAGAACGGTGCAGGAGAGGTAACAGGCCCCATGGGTACTATACTATTCTCCAGGGACGAAGACGATTCCCACGGCTGTTAGTCACGCGGTTGTAGTCGCGTTTATGATGTCTGCGGTTTGGGCATCGCGCCCTTGTCTGAGATGCCCCCAATACAATGTGTGTGTGTGTGTGTGTGTGTGTGTTTTGTTGGCCCAAAGGGATTCTGGTACATCGTCTTCATTTTTTAATCATAAGACCCGACTGAATTTCCCCCCCTTTTTGAGGGGACAGAAGAGAGCTCTGTGCGGTCGGACAGAGTGTAGAACAAAACCTCTAACAAACGTATCTGAGGAGGTTGGTTTGACAGAGCGGCTTCATGTTTTGGTGAGGTGGCAAAAAATTACTTGTAATGGCCAAGATTGTGGTGTTGCCTGGCAACATCAGACCTGAGTCCGATACTTTGTTATCGTTTAGCTCTTTATATCCTCAAGATCCCTGAGGATTTTCAACAGAATACTTTTCTGACCATCTGAAAAATAAATAATAATATTGTTCCTAATATAAAATGAAAATACATAAGAGTTTTTAAAAAAAAAAAGCTTGTAATCTGCCTAGGTTTTACTGTTGTCTGAAGTATTAAATATCTCAAGTATTTATTATTTAATTTATTTTACCAGGCAGGTCACTTAACATCAAAATATTATTTACAATGATGACCTGGCAAGAGTCAAAAGAACTCTTGAGGAGGCAAAGGGAGGGGTTTTAAAAAGAAATAAAATAAAGTAAAATAAAATAAGGACCGACAGGACGGCAACAACAGACAATA
This sequence comes from Ilyophis sp. 1 JC-2022, assembly GCA_022702515.1. NCBI lineage: Eukaryota > Metazoa > Chordata > Actinopteri > Anguilliformes > Synaphobranchidae > Ilyophis > Ilyophis sp. 1 JC-2022. Next base: position 6,539,176 of record CM040404.1, on the reverse strand, counting down.
GAGACAGACAAAAGACAAACCGTAGTCAGTTAACAAACACAAGACCAGCAGAATACAAATAGAAAATGCAGCACCAACAGCAAGAACACAAAGCTAATGGCAGGTTAACATATAAAATGCAGGGCAAAGCAACAGGCATTATATGGCATTATATAGATAATATTACATTATCTATCGGGATATATCACATCATTATGAGTCCAAACAACAGCATGTTTCTGAGATAGAGTTCATGAGATAGTTTTTAAAGGCAGGTAAAGAAATTAAATTGTCCAGTTTTAAGCTTTTTTGAAGGCCGTTCCAGTCCCTAAATCCGTGAGTTACTATATTTATATACTGTATGTGTGTGTGTATTTAAGGGGGTTTGTTTTTTTGACACACTGTCAAAATGGCTCTGTGTCATTATTGTTGCTTGGGATTATGCTTCCCTGCCTCCAGCAGTAATTCCCCCCAGGATGTGTCTCATTCATCCAGGAACAGCCTATGTACTGAACGGAGAAGGGCCCACATGCTAGGCTAACGCAGCAGGATCTTCCTGAGGCACGCTGGGAAATCCACGGGAGGTTTGCGTTGGGATCGGCAAAACAAACAAGGGTCGTGTTGCTGCCCCCGAGTCTCTGGGAAGAGGTGGTCCCTGGGCCTGTCCGTCATGCCAACAGACTCAAACAAGAATTTGGTTGTGAGGAACGGGCAGCACAAGGATGTTTGCACTTGAATGTTGTTGTTTCTTCTCCCAAATAAACTTTTGCAGCAGGTATTTTTTAGATGTTTCACTCGGTGGCTTCACACCAGAATTCCTACTCTGGGTATATCTGTGGTTTTGTCTATGAAGCTAATGAATGGTTTCTAAGCCTCGTAGGATAACACGACTGACCCCTGCACAACACATCAACATTGGCTACAGCTCGATCCGTTCAGAAAACAAACAGCCATATTTTTTTATGAGGATTTTACATTTCATTTACTGAATTCACTGTGCTGAAATGGAATTGCTCTTAATATTTAAAATCATAAATCGGAATCCAAGCGATCATGGAGAACGAAAAGGAGTAAAGGAGATGTTTGACACGCTAAAGGTGTAATGTACCTGCAGCTATAATGTAATTCATTGTTGTTTTATTACCTCTATGAAAACGGCCTGTTGGCGTGGGAGGTATTTACGGTGACCGGGGAAGAATATCTCTCTGAGGACTGTTTCTTCTTCTCCAGAATCTTATCTCGCGTTTCACGGTATCAAATATTGGTTTCGTTTTTTGTGTGCAGCCTCTGTGATGAATGATAATGATCCAATAACAGCCTCCAAACGCATTGAACAAAAAAATCCAACACAAACAATCTAGAAGAACAAAAAAGCAAAGCAGAATGAGTCATTGTAACGTAACGGACACGACGCACAGAATATACCCACAATGTTTATTCAGCCTGCATAAAAACATCGAAATAATTTCCTTCATTTTTGTATTTTTTGCTGCGCGCTCTTGTCTGCATATTTTTCTTGCGGCGGCCATATTTGGCCTCGTACGCTCCAGAGCCCAGGTGTACACAGTAAACAGCCCGGGGGGGGGGGGGGGGGGGGGGGCATTCCAGCCCTCCCAACCCTCATACAGGGCTCTGTCCAGGGAGCAGCTCTGTCTTTATGTCTCTCTTTCTATTTCTCTTTCTCAAATTCAAATGACCTTCATTGGCATGACCACACATCAGCGTAATGTTGCCAAGGCGATTGTTAACATAAAACAACAACAGCCGCAAAAACTATGCGAACAATAATAATGGAAGCAATATGACTTGGACCTTCAGTAAGGGTCAAATAATAAAATAATGGTAATAAACAGCAATAACAATTAACAAAAAAATAAACACTATACGCTATTTACCATTAAGGGCTATTTGGAACTATTGTCTCTCACTCACTCTCACACTCTGTCTCTCTGTGGATCTTTGTCTATGTATCGCTCTCTCTTTTTCTCCATGTCTCTGTCTATCTGTGCCTCTGCATATCTGTCTCTATCTATTTATTTAAGTCAAATCACTTTGATATGTGGTAACTGGCAGAGCGGGGGATCATTTCTTTATACTGTTGTGCTATATTTTCTCTCTAAGCATCTGTGCTATTAATACTGTGCAAACATAAGCTTTCTGCAGTATTAACCAATCAATATGAGACATAAGCATTTTAATAGTGATACTGCCAGTAACTGTGAAATAAGTGCAAATAAGTTGATACATTTAAAAAAAAATGATACAATAGGATTATTATATTTATAACTTTATAATGTATATCTTTTGAGTTCAGGTATTCAGCATTGGGCAGTAACTCACTGTCCCTCAGGTTGTGACGGCAAATTCATTAAAATTATTTATTTGCACGGCAAGATAACCTGTTGCCAAAAGCATTAAAGTACAACTCTCTCTCTCTCTCTCTCTCTCTCTCTCTCTCTCTCTCTCTCTCTCACTCTCTCTCGCTCTCTCTCTCTCTCTTTCTGTCTTTCTCGCTCTCTCTCTCTCTCTCACTCTCTATCTCTCTCTCTCTCTCTCTCTATCTCTCTCTCTCTCTCTCTCTCTCTCTCTCTCTCTCTCTCTCTGTCTTTCTCTCTCTCTCTCACTCTCTCAGAAGACATGTTGACAGTGCTACTTGCTACTGTGCTAATTGCAGTTCACGGTTGCCAGAAAGCCTTGCAGGGGAGGGCCAGGCAATTTCATCTTCAGGAGTGTCATCGTGGATGCCCACGTCGGATCTTGGGCCCCGCCCAAGGGTTGGGGAGGACAAGTGTGCCACAGTAGCGTCTCTTGAGGCCACAGAGATTTCGGGGGATTCTGGCTGTGCGAACCCCAACTGTTCTGATCTTTTTTTCACTGAAGAAAAGAGCTGGAGGAAGTGGATTCATTTGAAACACTCACAGTCTCACAGTCTGGAAAAGGGTGAGATTCCAGAGCTGTTTTCTCTGATGGCGTTGGGGGTGGGGTGTGTCTCAAAGCAGCGCCATCTTGGCCGGTCCAATGTGACGCCCAGTGGCTCCCTCTGTCTGCCTGCAGCAGAACAGCGCCCCCTGCTGCTGACAGAGGTCAGCCTGAATTTCTCTCTCTCTTGTTCGCTCGCTCTCTCTCTGGTTTCAGAGGGGTGGTGGATTGGGGGAGATGCCCACAGCTCTCCCTTCAGGGGGGGGGGCTGTCCCTTCTGAAACCCCACCCTCTTCTCAAAGGGCCCACCCCCACTGACCCCCCCCACCCCTCCACCACAGGAACTGCGGCTCTCCTCAGCTCTATCATTAGTAGCTACTGACACCTGTGGGTTTGAGGTGGGGACGGGGGGGTTGGTGAATTCCTCAGGTCTGTATTTGTGAGCTCAGCTGGCCCCCGCCACAGCTGTGAGGGATCCCCCCCCCCCCCCGACCCCCCAGCAGAGGTGTAATTCCTGTAAACTGGCTTCCGATTTGTGTCTTGCGGAGCTCAACCCCCCGGCGTTTCTGTTCTCTGCTCTGCTCGGCCCGCGTTGTGTAACACGCTTCCTTTTTCTTTTAACTTCACGCATTCCTGCGTGCGTGCTGTGGAATGAGTCTAACCCTGGAGCGAGGGAAAGAGAGAGGGGAGAAAGAGAGATGGAGAGGGTGTGAGAGAGACAGGGAGAAGGAGGGGGTAAAGCAGTCTTCTCTCTCTAAATCCTGCACACACATACAGTCATAATTTTAAAGAACAATTTTTTTTTTTTTTTTGAAGAAGAAGAACAAAAAAAATCTTCTTGGGCAAATTAGACCTGCACTGAAAGAACAAGAGAGGAGTGAAATAAAACACCTCTTCTTCTCTGTCCCCCTCTCTCTCACTCACTCCCTCTCCCTCTGTCTTCTTTCTCTCTATTTCTCTCTCTCCATCGCTCTCTCTCACTCCCTCTCCCTCTGTTTTCTTTCTCTCTATTTCTCTCTCTCCATCTCTCTCTCTCACTCCCTCTCCCTCTGTTTTCTTTCTCTCTATTTCTCTCTCTCCATCTCTCCTTTTATCGCTTTCTTGTTTACCCCTACTTCTCTCATTCTCCTCTCCTTTTCCACGCTGTTTTTTGTCTCTCTTTTTACCTCTCTCTTCTTTTTCTCTATCCTTTCAGTCTCTCTCTCTCTCTCTGCCTTCTCTCTGTGCCAGGTTTGATTTATACCCTGTTCTGTTTTCCCTGGCCCGACTAGCCCGGGAGTTTGCGCGAGGTCCACTCAACCAGAACCGATGTCATTCAAATCCAGTTAAATAAATGGGTCTATAAATTTCCTCCAATAATAAGGCCCGAGTTCTGGGCGCGGGGAACACCCGGTCCGAGACAGAAAGGCCCCGAGAATAGCGGGGCTGTTTTGGGCTTGTTAAAGTCGGTGGTGGGGGGGGGGGAGTGGCTCTCCTGGGGGGGTCACTGCAGGGATCGAGACTCCGGGCCCCCCGTTTACTCGCTACCTGGAGTAGGACCTCAGGGAGAGCTAAATTCAGGCCACCCAAAAACCAGTGCCTGCCTGGCAGTCAAGACCCCGGACAGCACCGGCAACTAATCTTCAGGACACTGTGAGAAACATAACCCCTGTCTGTCTCTCTCTCGCTCTCTCTCGCGCTCACACACTCACCCTCTCTCTGTCTGGTATGACTACACATCTCCACAGTACTACCAAATCGATTGTTTAAAGAAAATATGAAGCACCAAAAAATACAAACTTCAGGAGTGTATGCTTTCTCTCTCTCTCTCTCTCTTTCTCTCTCTCTCCCCCTCTCTCTCTCTCTCTCTCTTTGTCATCTTTGCCTACTAAACCTGCTCAGAAAATATATATTTTTTCTAGCTAGGACCATTAAACGGTCATTTAATCACCGAAACACGGGGTATGTTTTCTTAAGAGCTCAAACTCCGCCGCCACATTTATTTTATTCTTTTTGCAAAATGGGCAGATTACTATAATGCCTTATTTACATTTTCGTACTCGATCAGCCGTAAAAGAAGTGCGAAACGACTGGTGCACCGGCAATTTATTTTAAAAAGGCAGCCGTGCCTGTTAACCTTCTGTGCTGTCAAAAAGAATTAGCCGTGCTGGAGCTGATAAATCTCCAGCAAGATTCACACATCACTCAGTCTTGCTCATTAAATAGAAAAACTTTGTCTCTTTTAAATACCCCCAATTATAAAAAATTTAAAAAAAGTGGGAAAAAAAGCCTGTCGTTGGTCTCAGTAAGAAGGAATAATCATCTAGTTTTACCAAAAAAACTGGAAAAAAAGGAAGAAAAATATTTGAATCTCTCTGAAAAGTGACCAGTTAATGAACCTCTGTGCTTATTATGGCAGATGAGGAACTGTTTTTGCTTTTGATTCTCAGTTTTTCATCATAATTAATAATTAATTCATTTAATATCATTTTGATCATAATACTAATGATGTATTCCACTCCACTCATACCTTCACTTTAATGTGAAACATCTGATTAAATTGAATGTCTGTATTTAACATGTTTGTTTGTGTTTTGTGGGTCTGCCCCACTGTCTATGTTTTTTTATTTTATTTTGCTGGCAACTACAACTGAAGTTCCCTCACAGGAAAAGAAAAGTTATTCTCTTCTATTCTATTATTTTTGCTTGGCACGCCCATGTTATTCACTTTCATGGTAATGTAGTCTTAAAACGCGAGCGCAGTCCGCGTGCGTTTGCGCTGAGAATGACTAGCGAACAGAGACGAGGATGACCTGTGACCTTTCGGCGAGATAGCGGCATGTTTTCACTTTCATGCTGATTTATGGCGGCTTCCGTGGTGCATGAGAACGGCCTCGGCGATTCAACCGCTGTGGGAACAGGAAGCCTCGGTGTTATTCCTGCTACCAGTGGGCGAGGAGCGCACGCTCGCGTAGCGTACGAGCACCATCGGCTTTGAACAGCGACGTTTCCCTGTGACCCCCCCCCCATCCCCGTCAATATTGCCAATCGCACGGCTCGTCACTGACAAAAGAAAGAGCGATGCATGAAAAGGTGTTAAAACCGCGCGGGCCGTTTAGCGGCTCAGTGGGAGTGGCAGCGTCGTGTAAAGGACATTACCTGTGACGACAAAGCTAAAGGCCGCCGGTGTGCTGTGCTGACCCCCCCCCCTATCAGAGCAGGAGCACGAGGAAGAGGACCGTCGTCCTTTTTAACGACCCCCCCTCCCCCATTTTCACCAAGAGTGCGCTGACTGAGCCACTGTGCGGTTGCAGTGACCCCCATCCCGTTTAATCTCCCCAGAACCCCCTCTTCCCCATCTCCCCCCTCTCTCCTACACCTACAACCCCCCCATCCTGGTGTCCTGTGTGTGACCGCAGCGTAATAAATGTCCCAGCCGCTCTCAGTTGATTACAGAACAAATTTCTCATACAGAACAGAGAGAGTCACCCAGTCGTCCCCCCGGCCCGGCCCGGCCCAGTCTAGCCTCTGAGGTTTATAATGGCCGCCGAGATTATTTGTGTAAAGTTTAAAGAAAAACAGGACTGGAGGAAAAGACAAAATGGAAAGACGCTTTTTTTTCCCCCCACCACCGACGACAAAGAAAGTAAAAAAAAAAAAAAGATTATAAATCACGTTTTGGGAGAAAAAAAACCGCCACCAATGGTCTTTGGAGGCGAGCTGGTACTGTGCGTTTGGGTGTACGCATGGGTGCACGGCCAATCTATCATTTTGGGTCGGGGCACCCGTCAGGTTTTTATACGCACTGTAAACACCGTTTGTCATTGTAGGCAAATTGCTGCCTTAAACTCCAGCCTCCACTAAAAGGGCCCTTTGAAAATCGCAGGAGGCCGATTTTTGCGAAAACTAGGAAATTGATACTTAAAATTACATGTTTTGTCCTGTGAACGTCGTTGGGTACCTTTCTGTCAGTCAAATGGTGCCCCTGCCCCATGGTACTTCACGTTACAAATTGCTTAAACGTCTGTAAGCCCTAATTAAGATGATGACCAATCAACAGCCAAGATAAATGTCAAGCTTTAGAAACGACACCGTCAATTTGCTGCAGCGGGTCCTTTGATTTATCTTTGTTCCTTCCGGAGCGAGGATAAGTACTGATTGTTGTGGTTTTTGTGTGTGTGTGCGCGTGTGTGTGTGTGGGGGGGGTGACACACCTTATGGGTGTCTGAAGTCATCCGAGTGCGTTTTTCACAGATCTGAGAGCAATGCCCAACCTTGGTAACGCTGATAATCTAAATACCGCCGATCAGCACAATCTTTTGAACGTCTCAAATGTCCATCAGCGTCAGCTCTTAAAACGCTTTCCTGCACGCTCGAGTCACAATTCGCTCGATCCACGGCCGTCTCGGGGGTGTGGGTTACGACACGTTCCACGGCGGCCGGGGTGAAATACCGCCAGGCTTCTTTTTTTTCTTCTTTTGACGCATATCCTCCGCCCCCTCGAGACAGGAATATGACAGGTGAACAATGCGGCGAGATCAGCGCAGATAAAGGAGATGGCCCAGGTAACATTCCTCCTCGAAGGAAGGCAGTGAGACAGCAACCTTTCAGTGTCTCTGCTGGGGGACGCTTAGCACCTGTAAGATAATTACCCCAAAAGCAGCATGATGAGGTCATAGCAGGGGGAGGGGCTTGCACTTGATTTATGTGCATATTTAATAAGCCGTATTTGTAATCCTGAATAGGAGGCTCACCGGCCCCCCGCCCCCCCCCCCCCCTCCCCCCTCCCCCCTCTCCTCTCAGCCCACACTCAGCTGCAGACTCAATAAGACGTCTTTACCCAGAAAACACTGGGGCAATGGGGGACCATACAAACTGCAGGTGTCCATCTGCAGACAGCTGTGTGCACACACACACACACACACACACACACACACACACACACACACACACACACACACACACACACACACACACACACATACACATACACATACACATACACACCCACATGCACACCTTTGCCTGAAACAGTAACCCAGACTGGAGTTACCTGCTGAGAAGAGCATACCATGTGCACATAAACACATATATATACATATACTTTGTGCATACATACGCATACACATATATACAGTATATGAATGCACACACACATACGTATATACTGTATATGAATTCACACACATATATGTCATATACATACACATATATGTATGCACACACACATACCTACACATATACATACACATATATGACTGCACATATATGCACATGCACATATCTACACAAGTGGAAAATTCACACTTGTACATACACATACAGACGGGTGACAAATTAAAGGAAAAACCTCTACCCTGAGGGGCCCAGTGGCTGTGTTATGCTGTGGGGGGCATTTACCTGGCATGGTTTGAGTCCACTTAGAGAGAAGGGTCACTGCAAATCAATACAAAGTTATTCTGAGTGATCACCTTTATCCTATGATGAAACATTTCTGTCCTGATGGGCGCGGTCTCTACCAGGATGACAGTGCCCCCATCCACAGGACACGAGGGGTCACTGAATGGTTGGATGAGTATGAAAATGATGTGAATCATCTGCTATGGCCTTCGCAGTCACCAGATCTCAACCCAATTGAACACCTATGGACCAATGTGTTATACAGCGCTCTCCACCACCATCATCAAAACACCAAATGAGGGAATATCTTTTGGAAGAATGGTGTTCCATCCCTCCAGTAGAGTTCCAGAGACTAGAATCTATGCTGGACTAGAGGTAGAATCTATGCCAAGGTGCATTGAAGCTGTTCTGGCAGCTCATTGTGGCCCAACACCTTACTAAAGCACTTTATGTTGGTTTTACCTTCAATTTGTCACCCGTCTGTATACATACGCATGCTGTATGAATGAGCCGAATGTTGGAAATACTTTAACCCTTTATACATCAAGAGAAACCATGATCTGTTTTTCAGTTTAACATTCTTCTTTCATATGATTGTACGTTTTGATTAGTAACATATTTTGTTAGAAAGTTCTTAGGGATCTACAGGAGTGGTGTTAAAGAGTTAAAGTGTGTCATTATTATTATTATTATTATTATTTAATGCACACATATACACACATACGCCAGTGCAGGCACACATGCACAGACACACACACGCACACACGTGTGCATACACACACACCCGGTATGCGCAAACGAGCACTTGAGTGTCACTTAGAAAAAATAAAGCTATTATTTAATGTTTTTCTTGGGTTCAGTGCATTGAAAGAGAACAAATGTGTTTTCTCATGTCGCTGATTGATTTTGATAACCCAACAGAAAGCATAAATCCTGTTAATAACACAAAATCGGGCAGAAATTGATTTGCTCTCCTAAACACATTAAAGTCATTCTCCTGGCCTCCTCTCGCACTTTTTGTTTTTGAACCGATGGATTTATAATTTTTGGTCAGCTGAAGTTTCCACAGGAAATAATTTTTATTAAGAAATATAGGCGTTGGATACATCTATTTACGTTCCCATAAGTGATCATTAGTGAGGCCCTCATCCAATTCATCAACGACTGGACATTTGGCATCACACACATGCCTTGTACCACGATGACATCATTGGGACCTTCACTTCTCTGTAAACACTCGTACGTTAGTGTTATAATATGAACTCTGAAGCTGAATAAATACATGGGGCTCAGCTGTTTTATAAAGAGGGAATTTTAAAGGCTCTGACCAGTAGGCCTATATGTAGGAAATATTTTATACATGCATTTTGAAAAATAACACTAATTTTCTTCCCACAATGACAAGCTAATTCCAGTAATGTTTTGTTGTTTGTTATTTATACTAATTGCTGATAACACCTTTTTATATGTACATATGCACTTGGATAAGTTTGTGTAAACTGTTTTGTGAAATTGAGTGCTGGTGGATTATGTCTATTTTTGTCTATTAATTGAACCATTCTTTCACCAGGTAAATTAACTGTTTCTCATGTACAGTTATTTCCTGGTCAGGAGGCCAAAAAAAGGCCAATATAGTAAACCAGATAAACACAAGTAGACATACATGCCAGAATAAGAGAAATGGGTAAGATATACATAACATCAAAAGTGTTTAAGAATAATAAACATGAAATTTAGGACATAAAAACCATGTTAAACAAGTGACCTTCTGGCTGCTGCGGTGGTGTAGAGATAAAACACTGACGTTTAAAATTATAAATGGACGTAGTTTCTCTTATTTTACATTTCGGAGTACTTTACTCCCCCTCATTTTCTCGCCAAAAATCGGGACGCCCAATCGGATAGAGCCGTGCTCGTGCTGCAGTAGATGTGGGAGCGTGTAGACGAGCGTGTGCAAACATGTGATGTCGCCAGCTGATATTTTTCACTCCAAATCTCACAAGGCCAAGCTCACACAGACACAAGTCAGAGGAAGACACTTCGGCTGCATTCAAATAGTCAAAAAAATAGCTCCTTTTTCCTTTTCTTGCAACTTCAAGGAAAAGTTGAAATTAGAGATTTACAAGGAATCTAGCGTAACTGTGGAATTTGAACCTCCTTCTCAACCTTGCGTTGAGGTGTGACGTCCAGTCGTATTGACGTGACTGTTCAACATAGAGAACTACAACTTCACAAAAAATTACGACAAAAGGCGCATCATTGCCGACTTAATTTCACTTGAACCGTTAGTTTTATCTCGACGAAATTTTGCCTGTTAACAAATTAGGTGTATTGTCTGATTGTGTCATTGTTTGTTTATTTTCTATTATAAGCCAATACTAACCAACAATACTAGCTATTCGCATTTAGATTTCTGGCATTTCTCAGATGTTCACCTTGTTGTTTGAATTTGGTAATTTGGTAGGTTCCGGAAAACTCAGATGCTTATTAAAACATTGGTGGCATTGCATTGTGGGGCGCGAATATTACCTTCTGAAAAGGATAGTCCAGAGCATCCTTTGTGAAAGGATGGATAAAATAAATTGTGAAGCTCTTTTCCTTCTCAATATAAGAAATTTGAACGGTCCTTAGCATGGCTGCCCGGGAAATATTTCTGGTTCATGCGATCTAAATGATCCTTCCTTGCTCGAATTTGACTATTCGAATGCAGCCTTCATGTGCATCTTCAGTAAGCAGACTGCAGGCATCCGATCAACCAGCAGTGGTCGCTGGAGAGCGATGAGACGTGGCTCATGGCCAACTGAACTCCCCCTTAGCTCCGGGAAACGATACGCCCAATTACGCATCATCCTGTGGGGCCGTCAACCACAGTCGGCACGGATTTTATCCAGGACCGTGGGGCCCATCTGTGCATGAGAAGGATGTCTTACAGTTTTTTACGATTGCTTTGATTCATTTTGCACAACAAAGTTTCAATGTGCAAAACTCTTAACACAGAATGCGTTTTTGTGTTCAAAATGTAATATAGCATGCAAAATAAAAATACCTGTGTCAAATCAGAGAACATTATATGCAAATGTTTATCATAGCAGTAAAGGCAAAAACAGTTACAATAACAAAAAACTTTACAGTAAAAAAAAAAATAATGCATTTCAGTGCTTAAGCAGCATCTTGCCTCTCTGCTGCATTTGGCCACAGCATTTCATCTACGTTGCATCTGATGTCTTCATTTGCAAGGCAGCATTGGTAAAATCTTTGGGAGTGTCTTATCCACCCCTGGCACTGCTGGGCTGAAATGTCATCGCACACCTCATCCATGGCCTGAAGGAGTGTCACCTGCTCATACGGACGTCGATCATACACCTTCCACCTCCAGGCCGAGAAAAACTCCTCTATGGGGTTTAGAAAGGGGGAGTAAGGTGGAAGGAATTGTGATCGGAACTCTGGATGGGCTATAATCCAGTCTCGCACAGCCAATGCACGATGGAAGTTTACATTGTCCCAGACAATGATGAACACCATCTGAGCATTTGGCTGTACGAGACGATTGTACAGCCCCTCCAGAAAATGTATGAGGCGCATGGAGTTGTATGCCCCCAGCATGAGGGTCACGAGCCTGAACTCCATTGTGGGAAATGACAGCACACATTGAGATGTTGGCTCCACGCTGTGGCATTTTATGTAGTGGTGAAGAGATTATCAATTGTGTTGCAATGCTACTCACCTGGGCAAGGTTGTTGGAAGTACTGAGACATGACTACAAACACATGTTGAATTGATTTAGTGATCTGCATTTGTATTAACAGTTTTACACTTTGTATGTCAGCATAGGATGTAATGTCTTAGAGTACGAATTTTGAAAGTCAGTTTGGCACTTTGCATTTTGAGTTTTGTACATTGAAATTCTGCTGTGCAAAATGAGTCAAAGCAATCGTAAAAAACTGTAATAGAATGAGCCACACAGCAGCCCACTTTTCTAATTTTTTTGTGGTGCTTACACTTAAAAATAAGCTTCAGCGATTTGTACGCAATTCATCATTGGAACACAAGGGCTCTGCTTGGGCAGCTCCCATTGGTTGATATAATACGTTTTTTTAAATTGGAATTGTATTCCGGTGCTGATCCGTTGAGGGATTTAAACGCAAGTTAAGGAAAGTTAAAACTATTTCTAAAGCTTGGTGGTTGTAGTGCGCATTCATCATTGATTGCTGTGCGCAGTAAGAGCCCAGAGTTTGTAAACAGAGTGAGGCAGGAGAAGTATGAGAGGTAATGTAATGCTGCTGTAATTCCCAGTGACTAAGACACACATCACAGTGCCATGAAGGTTTGATGAATGCTGAAGTCCAGACCTGCTGTGATTTATTTCCTACAACACTGCCCTGTAGGTTTTACTTTCCGTGGCATAGAGTGGGACCCTTCTGCATAAACTGCACACTGCCATACATTAGACATCGGTCGGAATAATGTTGATGTGAGTGTGTGTGTGTGTGTTTGTGTAAGAGTGTGTGTGTGTGTGTACATGTGTATTTTCTGTATGTGTGTGCGTATACATGTGTATTTATGTGTGCGTGTGTGCGTGTGTGTGTGTGTACATGTGTATTTTCTGTGTGTGTGTGCATATACATGTGTATTTGTGTGTGCGTGTGTGTGTGTGTATTTGTGTAAGAGACTGTGGTCACACTTTTTTAAAGGGCTCCATTGATTTATGACCAGTCTGAAAGGCATATTTTCTACATCATTTAGACGGCAAGGTAATGGCCGGTTTAAGTTTAGGTTTTTCAGTTAAAAGCCTGTGTTTGGAGGAGCACTTTGAACTTTAAACTTTAAACTCAAGGGACAGAAAAAAACGCTCAAGCACTAAAAACTCTTGATTGACAGAGAGGTGCACAGCTCAAAGCGTGCTAGACACGCCAAGAAGTGCCAAACTCATATCAAACCATATGTTTGTTCAAGATAACATGAGACGTCACAAATGTTCTGAGGTTGCCGTGCTTTAATGGAATGCGTCTTTGGTAAGCTTGGACCGTAGATCTGTACAGACAGCGTGTCAATCACACTGACTGAAGTGTGTTTTTTGAGTTCTGAGCGAGGAGGTTCATGTTCTTGTTTATAATCTTCTTTCTTTTTTTTTTACTGAACATTCTCTCTCTCTTTCTCTCTCCGGCTTAGAAATCACCTCCCTCTTTTCTCTTTGTAAAACGAGGGGGGAGAGAAAAAATAATCCTTGTTGGCTCACTTGTTGAAACTTGCTGAAGTCAATAAATGTTAAAGTGTGGGGTAAAAAAGAGAAAGAGGTGATTTCCTGGAGACATCCTGCAGAAAGCCAACACTGCCTACAGCGACTGTTTGAGTTTTTTATTGTCATTGTGCTTAAGAATAAAATGTACCTCATAAAAAAATCTTGTCTTTTTGTGAAGAAGCAGTTTATATTTCTCCTGACACCCCCCCCCCCCCCCCTTGGGTGTTTATATGCAACTGTGTTCTCATATAAACACCTAGGGTGTTAAATGTACACCAGCAGTGTTAGATTTACACCAAAAATTTACATTTTGGTGTACATTTTTTTACATTCAACAGTTTATGTGATAATGTTACACTTCTCAATGTAAAAATTACCCCATCAGTGTTGATTAATGCTGAATATTTGGCTGTTACATTGCGGCCATTTAGCAGACGCTCTTATCCAGAGTTTTCCAGTTTTCAGCATTTTTTAAAATAGTATCCATTTAGCGAGCTATGCAGGTTAAGTACCTTTGCTCAACAGTAGAACAGCAGTGTCCTACCTGGGAATCGAACCTGCAATCTTTTGGCCAGGCCAAGGCCAGGCTTGCCATACTACACCTCCAGCCCTGTTACACAGGGGTCGGACTCTCCTCTCTCTCTTGCCTTGCTTTGACCTTGCTTTGGCCCCCGGCGCGTTCTCCACGGTCCTCGTGGTTCTGTTTTTACCCACCCCTCCCAGGAGGGGGGGGGGCGCTGCTGGCAGGCCCTCAAAGAAGCCCTTTCTTCCCCCCACCCCACCCCACCCCCCCATTGGGAGCCCCCATCCAAATTTATGCAAAGACAATAATCCCTAATTTCAGGATCACGTTACGAGCAAATTCTTCTAAACCCCATTAACAACTGTGCCTAATTACAAGGTAAAGAACGCTTATAACATTATCCTATATACAGAGGGAGAGGGAGTGAAAGAGAGAGGGAGGGAGGGAGTGAGAGAGACGAAAGTGAGAGGGGAAAAAAACATCTCTCAATTTCACTGCGCACAGATGTTTTTTTCTTATTTCAAATTCCCTTCATGGCTAAAGCATCAACTTGTTTTTTTTTTGTACGGGGGGGATTTGGTTTAATTAAGCGGAGGATCAGACCAGTATCTCTCACACATTGTTACTGTCATGGCTATTTCGATATTGAATTCATGTGAGCGCCGCAAGAGCTGTCAAAACGTTCCGTGTGACGGCGGGTTACCATTCTTGAACGAGTGCGCTTTTTAATCGCAAAAAAAAAAACAAAGCAAACCTGAGCGAGCGGCGGTAACCGCGCGCTAACGGCGTATGCGGGTGGAGTTTCTTTGTGCGAAATCGCACAGCCACCCACAACATGGGCACAGGTGCCTCCATTGTCTCGCTGCTACAGTGGATCTCAGCTCCGTGACACAGCTTTAAACACAGCTGCTTGTGTTCGCTAATCCAGCATAACTTCAGAGTCTATCGACATAAGCCTTTTTTTCCCCCCCTGCACATTGAGTTGGGTTACTATCAAAGTCCTAAAACTACGGTTTCATCAATAAGACACTGGCAGGGTTCCTGTTAGCATTTCCTTAATTTGTAATGTAATTTTTAATGTTTGTGTATGTATTAAGTGTGTGTGTGTGTGTGTGTGTGTGTGTGTGTGTGTGTGTGTGTGCATGTGTGTGAATGCATGCATATGTTTGTGTATGTGTGTTTGTATGTGGGTGCACGAGTTTGTCTGCGTATGTGTGTGAGCTTGTATTATGTATGTGTGTGTGTGTGTGTGTGTGTGTGTGTACGTGTATGAATGCATGTATGTGTGTGCATGTGTGTGTGTGTGTGTGTCTGTGTGTGTACGTGCGTGCGCTTTCAGCACACACAGACATCCTCTGTGGACTGTACCTTGTGTGGGCCATTTTTTTTTGTCCTGGGCACTCCAAGCTGTCTAAACAGAAAGCACCTGAACATCGCTGAGAGGATCATGGGTAATCTGGCAATGGGCCGCACTAAGCACCTTGGCTTTGACACGAAGGAGGAGTGGATCTTCTCATTGCGTCCAGCCCCGTGCCCTAATCCCACTTTATTCTTCTTGTGTGTCAGAGGGAGGGGCCCAGAAACCCCCCCCCCCCAAATGAAACCGAGGAGGGAGTGAGATTGAGAGGGGATCCTTCTGTGAATGTCACAGATCGCTCCACACCTGTCCTCTGCTTGTCACCCTCTGGCCTTTCAACTCACCTCTCGTCAAAAATTGAGTCATCCTTGAAAGAATGAACTACATACAGTCATTAACATCTATGGACAGTCCTCCCTTGTTTATTATACATTCGCTGTGTATTCAGGTAATCTGTGCAGCCAGCGGCAGATGGGCTCACGTTCTGCTCAATGTTTCTTCCTCTTACCAGCCAGGGAGTTCGTCTTTGCCACTGTCACCCTGGGTGTGCTATTGGGGGGTTCAGGTCCTTGGGGGGGTTCAGGCCCTTGGGGGGGTTCAGGCTCTTGGGGGGTTCAGGCTCTTGTGGGGTTCAGGCTCTTGGGGGGTTCAGGTTCTTGGGGGGTTCAGGTTCTTGGGGGGTTCAGGCTCGGATCTCTGTAAAGCTGTTTTGCGACAAGCGCTATACAAATAAATTGAATTTAATTGAATGTGTCAGCTGGGCAGGGACCCCCGTCTGTACCCTCTAAGATGCCCAGGGGTCCCCAGACCCAGGTTATGGACTTCAACGAGGCTCAGCTCTTCAGAAGTCTCTTCAGAACCAAGGGAACTGCACCCCTGGGTGGCAGTCCAGGGCAAGATAACCTCAGAGGGCAGCAGAACGGGGAATTAACCCAAAATCATGCCTTTTTAACCTCTGAACTAGCACCGTATTCGGACCAGAAGTGGTTTTGTTTATTTGCATTGGGGGTTTGCCAACTGTGTGTGATGGACTTAGTAGTGGATAATCAAATGCGTAGGTTGGGGGATCAGAACCAGTCACTCACGCAAGTGAGGACCACTAAGGGAGCACTACCAATAAATACAACGAAAGAAAAGACAGGAAATAATTCCTTGTAGCTACACAGCCAAATGAAAATCAGCCCAAGAAAATAGGGCGAACTCGATTACACGAGTGAGAACACAAACTCAAGTCTCCCGAGCTCAATACTGGAGCCAAAATGGGAAATTTAGAAAAGAAAAAAACACCTTCGGCACTTAACACTTAGACGGCCGAAAGAAGGTGAAACCAAAAACGACACCAAAGAAAAACTGTCTCAGTGAGAACAGCAAAGGAAAATAAATAGCGCAGTAACGCTAACAGGAGGAACAAATCCTATACCTGAAAATAACACTAGAAGCAAGTCCCTCGTGAACATAAAACAAGTTTAATATCACAAGGTCGCTTGTACCTGGCTATACCTGGCTCAATGTGATAATGAAATGACAAAGAAGCACCAGGGAAGCGGAAGTGAGGAATTTAAATACCCCGCAGGTAGTAGCACAGGTAAATAGAATAATCAGCGAGGTGAAGCAAAACCCCAGAATGGAACGTGAAAAAAATCCAATGGATTCTCAACAGAAGAGAAATGAAGAGAACCGCAGCGGAAAAGGAAACAAATAACCCACGGACCATGACATGGGGTTTACGTTCTGTGTTCTGGAAAAATCCACAGACGATCACAATAAAGTTGGAATCCTTATTCCGGCAACAAAAATAAATAAATAAATCTTTTAGGCAAGAAAAAACTTCCACTGTGTTTGAGCTTCTATTACTTTGTTACAGCAATACTTACTCTATGAAAACAGACTTCTAAGGGTTACCTTAGAGAAGAGACCAGGATTATGCCTGTAGTCAAAGGGGTTCAAGAAAAGTACCCGTTTTATTTTTGGGCTTGTGTGGTGCTTGAGAAGGGGGTTTACTGTAATTCACTTTATTATTACTTCTGTTCTTCTGTGGTTTCACCGTGACAACCTTCACCCTGACAACCTTCACCCTGACAACCACGGGCGGGTTTGGCTGAGAAGACTTGTACTATAGTTATTTTTTCAGTCACGATTTTTCCGTGCATGAAAATATTTGTTTATTCAGTCCAGTATTATTTGGGATACAGGTTGGTCATTCATCTAAGATGCCATATATGGCGAGCATGCTTAAATAATAATTTTGGCGAAACATTGTCATTTGGACAAATAATTACACTTTGCGTTGATTTATTGTGTTATTGTAGCGTACACATAATATGGGAAAAATATGTTGTTTGGATATTTGAATGTTTTGCCTTTCTAGGTGCATATAGTACCCACTAAAGCAATCTTTGGTGCCAGCTGTTATAAATGCTTATATAACTGTTATAAACGCATTATGTGCAGTGCTGCTGTTGTCCAAAAGATGTGTTCTCCACGGTGTCAATGTAAATATATGTGATATGTCTGTGGCAGACCTGGGCATGTGGGGTGTGTGCTTCCATATATCTGTCGATATTTAGAGATCATCTCTGTATCTGTAGAGCCTGAGTGTAGATAGCAGTGTGGTGATAGGTGGGCAGCGGTATGGTTGTGGGGGCACACACCTGCCTACAGAATGGAATTCCACACTTTCACAATGAGAAAGAGGGGGATAGGGAGAGAGAGATAAAGTGAGAGAGAGAAATAGGGGGATTGAGAGTGACTGAGAGAAACACATCGCCTCCCACACTGTATCAGCGGCCGGCAGAGGTCCCGTCTTAGGGGACGTGGGGGGGGGGGGGGGGGAGTGTGTGTGTGTGTGTGTGTGGGGGGGGGGGGGGGGGGGGGGGTGTAAGATAGGACGCCTGGAGCCTGGGGGAGGATGTGCTCTATGTTTGTGTTTTGGGGTGTCGGCGTGATTCTCCAGGGCGGTGTGTTGATTTTGGCTGAATGTGTCCCGCTCGCCCTTCGAAGTCTCTCTCTCTCTCTCCTTCCCTCTCTCTCTCTCTCTCTCTCTCTCTCTCTCTCTCTCTCTCTCTCTCTCTCTCTCGCTCTCTGTCAGGGTTTTTGCTCTCAGATGCATGTTCTCCATTCCTCACAGTTGGCAAACGGATGAGCTAACGTTTATGGAGAGAGCGCTGATATGCGGAGCAATCGGGGGGGGGGGGGCGTTTAGGGTGGGGGCGGGGGGGTTGGGGGGATTTGTAGAGGGGATGGAGTATCATCGCCTGGGGATACATAATGGTAGTTGTCTGTCTTCTTCCTGGAAGGGTGTGGGATTAATTCCCAGCTGGTTCATACCGAGGACTTATAGAATGGAACTAACAGCCTCATAGTTGGGCACTTTGAACTCCTCCGGAGGCTTGTGACCTTACGGAGGAAAACGGGCATAATTTATCTGTGCTGCTGTTTATGTTGCCGTTATTATATGTGATGTAATCTCATCTGTCTCTGATTGCTGTACACTTGCCAGCTGCATGCTGCTGTTGTGATATTTGCTAACTAAAACTTTAGCTAAATTTGGTGCTCAAATTACACATCTGTGCACCTGGTGATTGAGGTGTACTGTCTCTGACAAATACATTTAAATAAAAATAAATTTTTCAACCTCGGAAATTTTAAACTGGGACCAATTTCACCAAAGAAAAGAACGAAAAAAGAGAAAGGAAGACGTCACAAACGGTCTCAGGAAAACATTTCAGAAGAAATTTCATACGTGTCATTTTTTCTAATTTTCTGAAGAACCCCAGAAATACTTTTAAAACTACTTTTTAACTGTCCTCTGCCAACAACTATAACTGATTGGACCTCCAAGTGTAGTTTTGGCTGGAGCCTAAAAGAGGAGGCGTTTCAGCAGACAGGGGGTTTATGAAGGATTTCGAAAGTGTCAAGTAGTACTGGGTATATACGTATATATTTTTTTGAAAGTCATGATTTAAGAGTTACCTTGTCAAAGCTATGAATCTATGCCAACTATCATAAACATACGAACATATGTAAGAAAGGGACACAAAAACCTTTCTTTAAAGGAATCTTTCTTGGGAAATGTTTTTGCTTTGCTTTTGAATTTATGAATTTTTTCAATAACTTTTTCCATGAACATGAAGTTCAATCAGTAATTGATCATTTTACACAAACATGATCAATGCATATACAAATCACCAGGAATCTAGAGAAGTATCTTTCTTCTAAACGTTGAAAGGGCTGTAAATGGCCGCTAATGGCTCAACTCACAAATGAGTGAAACATAGTTTTGCTGTCACACCTTTCCAACACAAAAAACCCCCTGTTTCTGCATTACCCAGAAACCCAAGGATAATGTGTCATCAACAAAACAACAAGCAATCGGACTCTATGAAGGTGTGCGGGATGGGGTCATGTGATGGGCCTTGGCATACAACGAACTGAGCTTCCAAACACTGCCAGCATGTTTGGAAAATCATAACCGATCCCAGAATCCCCCTGAAGGTCAACTAAGCCTGTAACCTCCAACACAAACTGGGATTGCTTCTTAAAGCAACAATTCAAGCCATTCAATGTGCCACATTGACGTGAGTAATTGTTTTTATTATCTGACTGCAAGGAATTAGGTTAAACTATCTGCTTTTTCTACCTGTTGGATGAGGTTAGGGTGATGCAACAGATGTAAAATTGGAAGAATTATTTATTAAATTGTGTTATTAATGGCACTTGTTGCAAAGCGTCCTGAACAAACCACCAGCCTGATCATCCTGTTTAATTTATAAATAAACTCAATGTCACGTAACATCACTGAACCTAAATATCTAAACAGTGTATTGAAGTGTGTGCCTGGTTTACTAACTTGTACAGCTAACTATAAGTGAACTTGCAAGCAAACTCATGCATCATGCATTGATACAGACGACTAGCTTTCATATCTACCGTGTTTCTGACACTAACACGAAAGTTTCCACTAACTTTGATGTGGTGTTTATTGCCCTTGAACTAAATGTCTCCAAGTCTAAGGCAAGCTCTCTGGTCATTTCCAGAAATCAGTATTTCTTCCATTAGTACTTTGTTTTTTTACTCTGGGTTCATTGAGTTGGATAGATACGTTGATGAGTTGGCACTTGGCCTGCCCCCGACAGAAACCACTTCCACCTCCCCGGCAGTAATGAGAGAGGGTCTTACACTCATCCCCGGCAGTAATGAGAGAGGGTCTTACACTCATCCCCGGCAGTAATGAGAGAGGGTCTTACACTCATCCCCTGCAGTAATGAGAGAGGGTCTTACACTCATCCCCTGCAGTAATGAGAGAGGGTCTTAATAAGCACCCCCGCCAGAAATGAGAG
>CM040404.1:6495941-6513441 GCA_022702515.1 Ilyophis sp. 1 JC-2022 | reverse complement strand
GACGTGTGGTAATGCAGTTTGTAGTGTGCCAGGTGGCCTGGGGGTGGCCTTCTGCAGGTGTGGGGGTGGCCTTCTGCAGGTGGGGAGTGGGGTGGTGCAGGTGTGGGGGTGGCCTTCTGCAGGTGTGGGGTGGGGGTGGTGTGGGGGTGGCCTTCTGCAGGTGGGGGGTGGGGGTGGTGTGGGGGTGGCCTTCTGCAGGTGGGGGGTGGGGGTGGCCTTCTGCAGGTGGGGGGGTGGGGGTGGTGTGGGGGTGGCCTTCTGCAGGTGTGGGGGTGGGGGTGGTGTGGGGGTGGCCTTCTGCAGGTGGGGGGGTGGGGGTGGCCTTCTGCAGGTGTGGGGGTGGCCTTCTGCAGGTGGGGAGTGGGGGTGGCCTTCTGCAGGTGTGGGTGTGGGGGTGGCCTGGGGGTGGCCTTCTGCAGGTAGGGGGTGGGGGTGGTGTGGGGGTGGCCTTCTGCAGGTGGGGGGTGAGGGTGGTGTGGGGGTTTGATCCCCTGCCAAGTCACCTTCTGAGCTTTGACCACTTTACTACCTGTTACCCTCTCTGCTTTATCCCTCCGAATAAAGCCAACGCACTGTTTGCTCCTCTCACCCGCCCCTCTTTTAATGAAGTAAAGTCCTGGCCATTTGGCACATGCAGGGTTAAATCCATTCTCATGAAAAAGCTCCCTTTTCCTCCAGCGGGGGCACAGGTGTTCTGTAGGTATGAGCAGTTATACAGGTGTTCTGTAGGGATGAGCAGTTATACAGGTGTTCTGTAGGGATGAGCAGTTATACAGGTGTTCTGTAGGGATGAGCAGTTATACAGGTGTTCTGTAGGGATGAGCAGTTATACAGGTGTTCTGTAGGGATGAGCAGTTATACAGGTGTTCTGTAGGGATGAGCAGTTATACAGGTGTTCTGTAGGGATGAGCAGTTATACAGGTGTTCTGTAGGGATGAGCAGTTATGCAGGTGTTCTGTAGGGATGAGCAGTTATACAGGTGTTCTGTAGGGATGAGCAGTTATACAGGTGTTCTGTAGGGATGAGCAGGTATGCATGAGCAGGTATGACTGCAGCAGCAGCAGAAGCAGCAGCAGCAGGAAATGAGGTCTGGTGTTCAGCACTGCTGACAGCAGAGCCCATGTTCTCCTATAGGCCAAATCCTCTTTCGATATGCACTTTCATTTCTGCCAAAACCCGCTGTGCAGGGATTGAGCTAAACAAACAACAGAGAAGCATGATAAAAGTGCGATCTGCAGGGGTCGGGGGTCTCGCAGCGTGACCCAGAATTGCGCCCCCCCCCCCCCTTTTCCAGTCCTGGCTCTCACTCTCAAATACAGTTCAAGCTTTATTTATTAAACTACTCCAAATCTTTACGATTCCCCCGAGGTTTCTTTTTGCTGGCAGAAATGCGCTTTCGATTGTAACCGTGCAGACTCTGTTCCAGTCCAGATGCCAACATGTTCTGTTCCGGGCGAGAGAATTCAGTCTTTGTAGAAATCTTGTCGGTCTTGTTTTCGATCTTGTCATTTTTCTAGGAGACAGAGGGATGTGTACTCGACGTTAGGCATCTGGAGTCACTGGCTCTGAACTCAACTGTCAACTGTAAAGATCTGGGTGGGGCTTGAGCATTCTATGTTCTTGTAAAGTATGCCATGTGCTGTATGAATATTTATCTTCAACTAAGAATCTAGTCAATCATTTTTTGTGGAATGTTGTTCTTTCTTACACGGAAATGGTAAGCAGACAATGGCTGGGATTCACTAACATTTAAAAATAATATTTATTATTATTATTCTGACAATCACAGTTTGGCGAGTTTAGCAAATGCTAAAACTAATTTTCCACGCCATTTATGAAGAAAGCCCGTAATTCTACCATTTATAAGTCATCATTAAGGACAAATGTTGATTGAATAGAGGCCTATAAATCCTACATTTTAGCAATATCACACTCCACAAAAATGTGTTCTTTAATGGAGAAGACACTCGCATTTAATCTTATGCATTCTAATTTGAGACACATGGAGATCTCCTGATGTGTTTTGAAAGATCAGCGGGCATAGTTTAGGTCTAAGTTTAAACAAACAACCTGTGGCAGTCCATTAGTCAAAATGTCTGCGATCGTCTGGCGGTACAATGGCAGAGCGACTCTCACAATGGAAAGGGAAGAGAAGAGATCTGGGCATTCCAGTACCGCATATTTCAGATACCACCGCGTTTCATAATGTGCGTGGATAAGAACACGCGCAAGGTCTTCCGGGGCTTCAGCGATAGGCTGCTTGGGCGTGTTTGTTTTAAACGGTTTCATTGAAAGCAGCAGAAACAAACAGAGCGCCTTCCGCCGACGAGCTTATTTGTTCTTCCCCCCCGGCCCTCCACGCACAGTAACGTGCATTTACAGGAGAGGAGGTATAGTGGGAAATGCTTATGATTCTGTTTGTTAGGCCGCACGCTCGCGTTTCAGCATATGGAGTTCATCAGATACGAGCGACTTGTTGATGTCTTGTTACTTCAGCTGGAAACGAGTCTATGGTTCTGCAGCGCTGACTGCAGTTAAGAAGAAAGGTTAGCGTGTTAAACTTCACAAGAATTCATCTTTTTCTTAGCGCCCGCGCGCCATTTCGCCACACGAGAGGGAGGTGTTTGAGTAAACAGTCTTTGACTTGAACGAAAGCCCAAACTCAGACTCAGACTTTTCACTGAGATAGAAATTGTAAGATGTAATAGGACATTTCCCAATGTATTTATGTAGCCGATTTTATGGCTTAATATAAACACGCATACGGGCATTAATGAAGGAATTTGATCCGATTGTGTGAGAGACGGCCTTGATGTTGCCGCGGGGAACGGCGGATTAGTGATTACGGTCAGCTCAGACACGTCGGTGGAATTAAGCCGTTTCATTGACGAGATGCCTGAAGCGGACAGCTCAATGAAACGCTTAAGACTAACATTTATTTGTATGGCAGGAAACACGATGTGGAGAAGAAGAAAAAAACGTGTGTTTGTACAGGAATGCGGTTATTTTAGAAATGCTGGCTTTCAGGGAAGTGCTGGAAAATGAGAAATACAGAGCATGTGTGCAGCTGTTTCCTGGTAGTACTCCACACAGGGTGGCTTTTGGAAAATTATATGGGGGCTAATTGTTTTGTTTTATCTCTGTAGGGGGGAAGGGGGTTCTTTTGTTTCCTTAATTCCAAAGTGGATGATTCCGGATTTTATCTTCTCTCCTGCCTTATGATGCCAGCCAGGTCAGAACATTCCGGTGTCCACTGTGGCTCACACTCAAAAACAACATCCCGGGTTAGTGCAAGTCTGTTGGGTCCTGTTTCATGTGGGACTGTACCCATTATACTGTTGTTGTTTTTATGGTTTAATAAACCAGTTGATTCTTGCTGTGTAGCCCAACAAGGGCTGTTGTTATTCTATTGTAGGACAAGTTACTTCACCCCAAATCCCGCCTGTAAACCTTGAGGTGTGTATGTTTGACTGGAATTAAAGTGTTAGAATTATACAGCGGAATTTCTAAGAAATTTTAAGAAAATTGTGTAATTATCTGTGCAAGGCCAAGACATGATGTGGTAGACAGCTTATTATTACTGATATGCCATACATGAATATATAAATTGGTATGTGATAAAGGGGCCACAACAATTATGAGCTGTTTGTTGTAGTAATTAAGTTAATTAAGTTGTAGTAAAGACATTTAGTAATGCTTGATACAAATTTAGACTGAGATGCTCCACTGGTTCTTTCTGGAATTCTGTAGTGTAGATTAGTTTTTTGGGGGGAAAAAACAATACCTGACCATGAAGAATCTCAAGCCCATGTGGTCAGATCTTATCCGCAGATTACGTTAGGATGTGCCCCTGCTGTCAGATAGCAGATTACGTTACGATGTGCCCCAGCTGCCAGATAGCATCACACGCAAATCCAAACAGCCAGAGACTGTGCAAACAACTCCATGTGACATTTGACAGGCAGCTGTCAGTCTATTGTTTTCACAAAACAATAGGCAAAAAGAAATGCAGCCAGGCTACTGCACAGGAAAGCATCCATTGTTAAGTCACTGTGTGACGTTTGGAAAATGTAAACTGATCTTTATTGCAGGGCGAAAGGGAAGCATGGAAATGTAATGTAGATTTAGGCTTTGAAATTACTACGGTAGAGCAAGTCCCCTTTGTGTAACTTCCCTCGCCAGATAAAACACATCGCATTGCTGCACGTGGAGAGAGAATCCCTGGTGCGAAAGTGAGGAATCTGTCCTTTTTCATTTAAAATTTTTGCCTCAGTGGAATTACGTCAATATTACTTTGATCCAGGCTGGCTGGACCGTATCTGCATTTCTTTTTTCGTAATAAAACCGTTTATTTAATGAATCACGTAATTTGGGTGGCAGTGTACTATAATGGTTTGTGGAACTGGGCTTGTAACCTAAAGGTTTCAGGTTCAATTCCCAGGTAGGACACTGCCGTTGTATCCTTGAGCAAAAGGTACTTAACCTGAATTGCTTCAGTATATATCCAGCTGTGTAAATGAACGTAAAGTCGCTCTGGATAAGAACGTCTGCTAAATGCCTGCAAGGTAATGTCATTTTGTGTTCCTCTTCTCGCTTTAACCGGAAAAAAAAGAAAAGAAAGATAAACACACCCAATGCTTCGATAAACCGCACTGCGAGTCTTCCTCAGCCAGTGAACCATTGCGAGTGACAGAGGGCCCCTGATTCTTCCTGTTTACTCAATGACATTATTTTCAGTATTACTCAGTGCCCTCGAGTCAGCCCTCCGCGTGTTGGCATTCTGATTCCACGGCGAGGAGCAGGAAGCATTAAATCATCGCACAGGTGAGTGACAGCCTCTCCGCTCCAAAGGTATAATTTATTTGTGCCGCAGAATATTTACCAAACCCTTTGCTAGGTAACTGACAAAAATGATGAATTATGGGAGGTGCTCATCTTTAATAGCATTTTTCAGGTTTCGTCTCTTTTTTTAAATAATCCAGAGTTTACGGAATTCACTAATGATAATGAAACAATCGTGCAAACGATGGCCTGGTAGTATTGCATTCCCTTTATTGAGATAAAATATACGACAAGCTCAAAAAAACGATATTGGCGAATATACAAATTACGGCCACGTTCAGATATCGCAATATATATCTTCTGAAAAATGGCAGGGAGATATATTTAGTTTTTTATATCCGTTTTTTTTGTAGGGCTTTTAACTTCTAAGGGTTTTAGTTAATAGTTTTTTTTTTAATGATAGGCGCACGGACTGTGTGCAGTTTTCTGTTTGCGGTAAGCAGTAGTGGTGTTTTGTTAATTCCGAGTGTGTTTGACATTTTTATTGAACAGTAGTTGGTTCTATTGTGATGCAAGCATGCAATCCCCCATGTGTCCCATGTTTACCGCTGTTCCGTCTGTCTGCAGGTGTGTAAGGCATCTTTATAAGGCGTAAATAATCACCTCAGGTTTTCTCATTTAATTGTTTCCTTGAGCCAACGCCTGTAACATGCCATTAAAGCAATCCTGTTGTTACAAGGGCTGCCAAAAACAAAAACAAAAAAAAACAATAAAATAAGATATTCTCTTTCTTCACTGAGCCTGGGGACTCTTCTCTTGTTGTCATGGTTACTCAAGAAGAGAACTTTTGTTTTTCTGATGGATCAGCGGACCTGGGCACCACGGACCGCTGTTATTAATACTGGATCGGCGCGTTACGGGCCTTCTCTATCCAGGCACTCCACAGCCCACTTACCTGACACTTGCTTTTAATATGTGAGTGCAAATGGGCATTTTGTTTCTGAACAGCTAATGGGAATTTAAAAAATAACATTTAATTTTAAGCTTCTATTAAGTATGAATGTTAAATTATGACAGAAAAGGTGAAGTATTTATGACGTTTTTCAAAGAATGACCCCAGGTGTTTATTGAATCACCTCAGGGAACCACAGGCATTAGAAGTGCGCGAGGAACTTGCACTTTTTCGTCAGTGAAGGATCACCGCCAGATCAGATCTTTTTCTGGAACTTTCTCCCAGTGTCACATGACATCGTCGTCGTGCGTTTGTGCAATGTGCTAACTGAGCGGTTTTGCTTCCCGGCTGTCCTAACCACAGACTGAGCCCACAGACCAAGCCCATTTCCTGACTGAAGAGAATCATTAAAATATTAGAATCATAATGAATTATTAGAGGGTAAAATATTTGCCTTTTTAGCGTACAGTTACGCAGCACTTGCGCTGTAACACGGGGCGATAAAAAATTGAGAGGTGAGATTCTGCCAGCCTCGGAAACAGCTGAGAGAAATATGAATTTGGGCAAGGGGGGATGGGCGCAGATATTGGGCAATCGTGGCTTAAAAGAAAGTCCCTCCAACACAAAAAAAACGAAACTTGTTTTGATTTACATTGTTTCCTGCTAACTTTTATTTACATTTGCAGTGATTTACGGCCTCTCTCTTTTTTTTCGCATTCAAGGTGACTTATTTGGCAGCGACGGTACATGTCAAACGCAGTGAGAGCTCAGTGGTAGTCTGCCAAAGCTAACATGAAGGGGCCTCTTTTGAGCCATCTGCTGAAGATGATTCATTTCTCTGGAGGGCTGCCAGCAGTGTAGCCTACCTGCCTGCTAATGGGACCCACGGCCAGGAGATCTTTTTTTATAATATATATTTATTTCCCTCGACGCTCATGAATAAACGTACAGAACTATCCCTGTTGTGGACAGTTTAGAACATGCACCTTCCTAAAACCGCATTGGCTATAAAATGTTTAAAAAAATAATAATAATAATAGTAAAATACTGTGAGCTACTGTGTTTATGAGTGCTGGTGGTTTTTCGTGTGAAAGGTCACGCCGTGTTGGGTTTCACGAGGGTTAACATGAACTCGACGCTCTGCTGTCATTTTAATTTTTTGGCACGGGTCACGTGACATGCCATTTTGGGCTCAAACGTCCGATCTGAGACCTCGCATCCAGGATTCTGTGGAGGAACTGAACACGCGAAAACCCCAAAACCCAACAGAGACGACTTAGCGACAAAGCAGGATTATGGCTAAGACAACAGCCGGAGGGATGAAGTACAGTACTTAGTACAGGCTAAGTACAGGTGGGATAAACAGCCTGGGGGATGAACAGGCTAAGTACAGGTGGGATCAACAGCCAGAGAGATGAACAGGCTAAGTACAGGTGGGATGAACAGCCTGGGGAATGAACAGGCTAAGTACAGGTGGGATCAACAGCCAGAGAGATTAACAGGCTCACAGGTGGGATGAACAGCCCGAGGGATGAACAGGCTAAGTACAGGTGGGATGAACAGCCCGAGGGATGAACAGGCTAAGTACAGGTGGGATGAACAGCCTGGGGGATGAACAGGCTAAGTACAGGTGGGATGAACAGCCTGAGGGATGAACAGGCTAAGTACAGGTGGGATGAACAGCCTGGGGGATGAACAGGCTAAGTACAGGTGGGATGAACAGCCTGGGGGATGAACAGGCTAAGTACAGGTGGGATGAACAGCCTGGGGGATGAACAGGCTAAGTACAGGTGGGATGAACAGCCGGAGCGATGAACAGGCTAAGTACAGGTGGGATGAACAGCCCGAGGGATGAACAGGCTCACAGGTGGGATGAACAGCCAGAGGGATGAACAGGCTAAGTACAGGTGGGATGAACAGCCCGAGGGATGAACAGGCTCACAGGTGGGATGAACAGCCGGAGAGATGAACAGGCTAAGTACAGGTGGGATGAACAGCCGGAGGGATGAACAGGCTAAGTACAGGTGGGATGAACAGCCCGATGGATGAACAGGCTAAGTACAGGTGGGATGAACAGTCCGATGGATGAACAGGCTAAGTACAGGTGGGATGAACAGCCTGGGGGATGAACAGGCTAAGTACAGGTGGGATGAACAGCCTGGGGGATGAACAGGCTAAGTACAGGTGGGATGAACAGCCTGGGGGATGAACAGGCTAAGTACAGGTTGGATGAACAGCCCGATGGATGAACAGGCTAAGTACAGGTGGGATGAACAGTCCGATGGATGAACAGGCTAAGTACAGGTGGGATGAACAGCCGGAGGGATGAACAGGCTAAGTACAGGTGGGATGAACAGCCGGACGGATGAACAGGCTAAGTACAGGTGGGATGAACAGTCCGATGGATGAACAGGCTAAGTACAGGTGGGATGAACAGCCGGAGGGATGAACAGGCTAAGTACAGGTGGGATGAACAGCCCGATGGATGAACAGGCTAAGTACAGGTGGGATGAACAGTCCGATGGATGAACAGGCTAAGTACAGGTGGGATGAACAGCCGGAGGGATGAACAGGCTAAGTACAGGTGGGATGAACAGCCGGAGGGATGAACAGGCTAAGTACAGGTGGGATGAACAGCCTGGGGGATGAACAGGCTAAGTACAGGTGGGATGAACAGCCCGATGGATGAACAGGCTAAGTACAGGTGGGATGAACAGCCGGAGGGATGAACAGGCTAAGTACAGGTGGGATGAACAGCCCGAGGGATGAACAGGCTAAGTACAGGTGGGATGAACAGCCCGATGGATGAACAGGCTAAGTACAGGTGGGATGAACAGCCAGAGGGATGAACAGGCTAAGTACAGGTGGGATGAACAGCCTGGGGGATGAACAGGCTAAGTACAGGTGGGATGAACAGCCGGAGGGATGAACAGGCTAAGTACAGGTGGGATGAACAGCCCGATGGATGAACAGGCTAAGTACAGGTGGGATGAACAGTCCGATGGATGAACAGGCTAAGTACAGGTGGGATGAACAGCCGGAGGGATGAACAGGCTAAGTACAGGTGGGATGAACAGCCAGAGGGATGAACAGGCTAAGTACAGGTGGGATGAACAGTCGGAGGGATGAACAGGCTAAGTACAGGTGGGATGAACAGTCCGATGGATGAACAGGCTAAGTACAGGTGGGATGAACAGCCGGAGGGATGAACAGGCTAAGTACAGGTGGGATGAACAGCCCGATGGATGAACAGGCTAAGTACAGGTGGGATGAACAGTCCGATGGATGAACAGGCTAAGTACAGGTGGGATGAACAGCCGGAGGGATGAACAGGCTAAGTACAGGTGGGATGAACAGCCGGAGGGATGAACAGGCTAAGTACAGGTGGGATGAACAGCCGGAGGGATGAACAGGCTAAGTACAGGTGGGATGAACAGCCGGAGGGATGAACAGCCGGAGGTCATTTTGTAGGTTTTATCCCTTGTCTTTGCAGCGTGCTCTTTTTATTTTTATTTTTTTAAATTTTGTTTCTGATTTTTTCCCCATTTTCTCCCAATTTAGTAGCCAATTGAACCCCTATTCTACTTCAATTCCCCCCGTGTAGCAACCGCTAGAGAACCACCGCTATACAACCCCGTCAGCCGGTAGTAGGAAAGAGGCCGCCACGTCCTCTACAGGGCGCGACTCCCCAAGCTCCTGACCGTGATTCCAACTCGCCCGGGGCCTTATTTTGCGTAGCGATTCTCATCCGAGCCCTCCCCCCAGCAGCCGCCAATTGCTGCTCCCACAGGGCGCTGGCCATGCTCGGAAAATGGCAGGACCGGGGCGCGAACCCCGATCCTCGGAGTACAACTGCGCTGACTGAAAGTCAGCGCCTTTTACCGCTGTACCACCGCAGCGGCCCCTTTGCAGCGTGCTCTAAGGTGGCCATTTTGTTAGTTTTCTTGCAGTGAATTAGAAAAAAGGCCCATCGGCACTTCCTGCCAGGAACAGGAAGGAAGGTGTATTTTCGTTTGCCGTTGCCAAACATGAAAGACGCCGCGCCCTTTCTCGCGGTGCACATGGTCCTGCCGGAGTTTCTCCTTTCTTCTCTGATTTTCGAATCCTTCACTCCACTTTCTGTCGATGGACCAGGTCACGAGGCGAAGCCGCAGGCTTCACAAACGTCTGGCCCGCAGGAAACCTCCTGGTTGGGGCCGCACGGTTGCCATGGAAGCGCACGATCCAGAGATAAAGCTGAGAGCGATCAAGGAGACTGGTGGAGATAATTAATGATTTTTTTTTTTTTCTTAAGTTTTTTCTGGGGAAAAAAAGCAGCGCTGCAGCTGATCTACATTAGTAATAAATTCCTCTGTGTTTGACAACGCCGTTGGGTGGAATTTTCTTTCGGCTTCAGACCGCACTGTAGGCCATTTTGTCCCGTCGGTTTTACGTTACAACGTTCGGCTGGAAAGGTCTCTCAAAAAACAAGCGTAACTGTGTCTTTCACACACACACACGCACACACTCCTTCATGCTTCATAACACGGGATAGCTCTCGCACATGTGATAGTCTCATAAATATACATACTTTACAAGTTCTACTGGTGTGCTACTTAACTGTTTGTAAAAAAAAAAAAAAAAGAAACACCAGCCCTTGCATGCAAAATATGTATAAGCAGTGGAATATTTATCGCCACAGCGGGTGACCCTGCCCCTTTGGGAAATAAAAAAAAATATTTTTGTGTGTTACTGAAAGAGGAGTACTAATTAGTCACCTTTGTGCCCTGACAGTAATCAAATTCACCCACCGTCGTTTATGGCGGTGAACGCTATAAATAATATCTGTCGCAGTTCTCCCCCCAAGGCACCGTTATAGGAGCCGTTTGAGGTGAGAAGGCTAGTGCTTCGGCCTGAGTTTTGGCGGGAGCCCCTTTCACACCTTTAGGATCTTGGGAAACTGCTGAAATCCAATCCCAGGTAGGGGGAGCGGGGGTGGGATGTTCCCATCACTGCTTATTTACCGCCACTTTTTGTAGCGATGTCCTGGTTACCGCGCAAATAACCTCCGTCTGCCGGTGAAAACGCGGCGGGGAACGGGCCGTAGCGATCGCGAGGCCTCGCCATGGCCTTTATCTCAAACCAGAGGGGGGGTTGGGTAAGGCGGGAGTTGGCGGGTGAGCCAATCAGAACTGATCTCTGTTTTGGTGGGGTTTGTTTTCCCGAATCGTCCCAGGAATGTTACGGAAGTGCGGCAGATTTCTCAGCTAATCCCTTTATCCTCTCTTTTATGGGAGTAGATTCTGCATAATTCGCTTTTTGAATTCGCTCGATTTGGGCGCGACTTTTGGGTTTCCCCCCATTTATGCACGGTCATTGTCTCCCGTTGAGCCCTGTCTTCATCCGTGAGCCTCCAAACGGAGGATCGGAAGCACTCCCGGAGTTCTGGGCTCAGCCGAATAAAGCTGAGGAGAAAGTGTTACTCTTTTTTTACCAGTATGTACGTCACTGAACCAGAGATCCCAAGTGTATAGAAAAAAAGAAACCACTACTGCCCTACACTTCAAAAGAAATCTGCCTTAAGTGTTGTAGTCTTGTAATGAGACTTAAAATCTTTTTTTTCTTCTTCTCTCAATTAGAAAACATTTGCTTGTTCTAAGTTACTTTTCAGTCAAACTGTCTCACCTTATTGATAGTATGTTTGTCTTATTTAGAAAAACCCTTATAGAAATAATATTTTATGTTAAAAATATTTGTTAATATTGACTTATTTTTAAGTTTTTTTGCAGTGTACTCAGCACTTAAAGACTAAGCTGACAGTTTCTCATGTTTTCCACATCACGCAGAGTGAATTCTCTCTCTCCTCTGTATTTTATTGTATGGTCGATCTTGCATAATCATCAAATCTTCTTTTTTTTGCTCAGGACATCGCAAAGCGTAACGGCAGCGCTATTATTTTGGGACTTGAACAAAAAAGATATAACATCTCTGTCAGGCGGGAGACGTTTATGGTGCGTGTGCAGTCTCGGCTGAGATGGACCATCTGGACTTAAGTCGGTTTCACGCTCGTGAATTGGTCGCAGATCCAGTTACAGTGAGTTAGATGCGAGAGATGTTATTGGCGGACCAGGACTTGCTCCACTATGGAAAAGAAAGATGTGATCATATAATATCGAGGGCCCATATTCATTAAGCGTCTCACAGCAGGAGTGCTGAACTCAGATCAGACTTTCCCTGTCCATATTCTAATCTTATCCATTACGAGCTAAAGGCAAAACTGATCTCAGATCAGTTGGATTGCTTTGAGATGTTTTATGAATATGGACCTATATCTGTTTTCTCTGTGCGGTCAGGGTGTCATGGAAATTGCCCTTGTGAGTTTACCAGACCTGGGGAGTATACTACAAAGTAAGATTACTGAGTTAGCAGGATAAATGCACTAAAACCCAGTAAAACCCGGAACCCTCCCAAATCTGGAACATGGACTGAAGTAAAAAGAGCTGTTCCAGGTTTTATTCAGTGAAGTTATCCAGCTAACCTGCTTTGTGAAATACCCCCCTGGTGCCAAAAATATTTATTTTAAAAAAAGCAGCAGAATAACGTTTGCAATCAAACAAAACAATTCATTAAGGTGTTTAAACTTGCGAAATGCTTTGTTTCTCAAGTGTCCTTTCGATGTTGACTGGTGTATTTTGTAAAATAGAAAATTTTTTATGACTTTAGATTTTTTCTTTTTTGTAAACTCATCAATGTCGTACCGTCCTGCTGTCGCCATTTTGGATCTGAACCGGGGAGGTGGGGCGGAAGGGCGGAGGGGCGGTGGACGGAGGGTCGCAGAGGGGGTTTTGGAAGCCTCCCTGTGCAGCTGTGGGAGGAAAATGAGGCGTGACGCGCGCATCGCCGTCTTCCCAAGCTGAAGCCCATTATCCTCCCTCGGCTCTCCGGCCTGGTGGCACATGACTAATCACTCACAGGTGTGTTCGGCTGACGCACACGGCCTGCTGGCTGACACTCGTTACCTTTACAGTCATTACAGAATCGGGGCCAGAGTGTATTTGTATTAATAGAGAGAATTTCGGAGTATTATGAGTTCAGAGCATTGTAGGCTGTTCCCATAGAAAGGATTCTAAAGATTTGAGGTCGGTTTCCCACACTCTGATTGGCTGTAGATGAGGTTTAGGCAGTGGTAAGTGAGGTTTTGACTCAACAGTTCCTCATAAATAGTAACGGAACACTGATTCATTAGTAGCACATTGCTGGAAGTTGGGCAGACTCTGTCATCCTGATAGAAATCTTTAGTCAATCAGGTTCCCCGACACAATCCTGTGTTATCTTGCAGGTTCCCGTCT
This sequence comes from Ilyophis sp. 1 JC-2022, assembly GCA_022702515.1. Lineage (NCBI taxonomy): Eukaryota > Metazoa > Chordata > Actinopteri > Anguilliformes > Synaphobranchidae > Ilyophis > Ilyophis sp. 1 JC-2022. Next base: position 6,500,379 of record CM040404.1, on the reverse strand, counting down.
CTTCTCTGTTATCATTCGCCTTTCACTTTTTTTTTCTTTTTACACCTTACAGGTGTCAGTTGGGGAGGGAGGGAATGAGCTGACAGCAGCACAGACGACTCCACACAATAGCCAATGGGAGTAGAGTCCTCCTCTCCATAGCCAATTGGAGCACAGATCCCTCTTATCTATAGCCAATGGGAGTGCAGAGCTCTCTAATTTATGGCCAATGGGAGCGCAGAGCACTCTTCTATAGCCAGATGGAGCACAGAGTCCTCCACTGTAGCCAATCCGAGCACAGATGCCTTCTGTCCAAAGCCAATGGGAGAAGAGAAACCCCTCTCTTACCAGCTGGTGGGCTGGTGGTCCAGAGCTCCAGAGGCAGGGTGTGTGTTTCTGCTGTGGCCCAGAAGAAGGAGGCCTTTGTCTGAAATGACTGAGCTATGACAGGCCCTCCAAACTGCCCCTCTATTCCATTCATCAGTCATAATTTTTTGAACACCAAAAGCCGCTTTTCCTGTCAGTTAAACCCCCTTTTCCTCTCTGATTACTCATTATTTTATTTGAATCTGGTTTGAATTATTTTATTTTTTTCCGCAAAAACCAAATAGGCTATTGACCAATGAGATTCTTGTGACGTTTGCCTGATGTGTTATATTCATAGGCACACATTGCTATCTTTACTTTCTATTCTATTTTTCCCTAATTCTGGCTGGTGAGATGGTGCCGTCTTACACTTTGTGGGCAGTCAGATGACTGAGAAGAGGCAATTTTCTGAGCAGTCAGGTGACTGGCGAGAAGGTATAAGAAGGCTCGTTTTTGAGTGTCCTGCCCAGTTTTATTGTTATTAATTTTTTTTGGCAGATGCTGTGTCTGAATTAACACCCTTCTATACTATTAATTTGGCTTGTAGGCTTGTTGAGTAGACAGGACAAGGAAGTCATTAAGTAAACAAAATTTTCTATAAATGTAGTATACATAAAACCCCCGTATGATATATTTGGCTGAGTATATTCGGGAGCGCACATTTCAAGAAGTACGTAAACAATTTTGTCGCATAAATATGACGCGCAGCTTCATTTAAAAAAATTATGCACAGCTTCGCTGACGGTTTCCTTCAACAGCAACAAAAACAATATGTGACATGGCCGCGCAAGGGTGGGATGTCTTACGGCACTTTCACAGTACGGTTGGAAAAAAGTATGGGGGATATTTTTTTGCGCGTACTGTACTTCACATACTAAACAGTGCACATTGACAGCACACATCTGCCAGTACACTGTCCACAGGAAACAGGACACAGTAGATAGGGCTCTGATTCGGACACAGACTCAGCTTGGAGCACATTGGGTGCTCTGGTTGCTACAGGCCTCAAATGCTGCTTGTTAGCTAACATTGTTTGGGGTTGACTGCCTTGAAGAATTGCCTGTTGGCCTGGTGTTGACTGGCCAAGTTTACTTTGTTTTGTGTTGTCTTATTTTGATGATTCCAACCAAAAAAAAACAACGTCTGAACCTCTGAAGACTCCTCCATTGAGGGAAGCTGGAGCTGGTCGCTCACGGAGGAAGTACATACTTGAGCTGTACCCTCAACCAGAGCGGTGAGGACTGCACCTACCACTCTATCTCCAGCCAGCTTCAACCAGAGCGGTGAGGACTGCACCGACTACTCTATCACCAGGCAGCTTCAACCAGATTGGTGAGAACTGCACCTACCACTCTATCTCCAGCCAGCTTCAACCAGAGCGGTGAGAACTGCACCGACCACTCTATCTCCAGCCAGCTTCAACCAGAGCGGTGAGAACTGCACTGACCACTCTATCTCCAGCCAGCTTCAACCAGAGCGGTGAGAACTGCACCGACCACTCTATCTCCAGCCAGCTTCAACCAGAGCGGTGAGAACTGCACTGACCACTCTATCTCCAGCCAGCTTCAACCAGAGCGGTGAGAACTGCACTGACCACTCTATCTCCAGCCAGCTTCAACCAGAGCGGTGAGAACTGCACTGACCACTCTATCTCCAGCCAGCTTCAACCAGAGCGGTGAGAACTGCACCGACCACTCTATCTCCAGCCAGCTTCAACCAGAGCGGTGAGAACTGCACTGACCACTCTATCTCCAGCCAGCTTCAACCAGAGCGGTGAGAACTGCACTGACCACTCTATCTCCAGCCAGCTTCAACCAGAGCGGTGAGAACTGCACCGACCACTCTATCTCCAGCCAGCTTCAACCAGAGCGGTGAGAACTGCACCGACCACTCTATCTCCAGCCAGCTTCAACCAGAGTGGTGAGAACTGCACTGACCACTCTATCTCCAGCCAGCTTCAACCAGAGTGGTGAGAACTGCACTGACCACTCTATCTCCAGCCAGCTTCAACCAGAGCGGTGAGAACTGCACCGACCACTCTATCACCAGGCAGCTTCAACCAGAGCGGTGAGAACTGCACCGACCACTCTATCTCCAGCCAGCTTCAACCAGAGTGGTGAGAACTGCACCAACCACTCTATCTCCAGCCAGCTTCTTTCTTCCCTGTTTTGTTTCCACCTACATGCCTACATTAGACACACAAACACCCTTTGTTCGGGAAGAGCTTTGTTTGATATTCAGTTGGACAGCAGTGAAGTAGCTCTTCTCGAAACACATGATTTTGAAAAATGGCGGACCGGCTAATTCAGTTATTTTTTTCCGGCTAATTAAATTTGTGTCTGAGCATAAGGAGGTCTATGGAAAGCGATGTGACCGATGTAACGACGAGGCGTTGAGGGACAACATCTGGCAGGGAATCTCACAGCAGCTGGGATATGAAAATGGCGAGTAGCATTACAGCTAACGACCTACCATCTTGTGCGATACGGCTCTGAAAATGGATTGGACATGTTTCGCGTTGTTTTCTTGTAGGCCTACATTTAGGCCACCATCGGTGCAAGGCTGTTGTTAACTGCTTGTCCTTTAAAATGAGCAACCACATAATTGATGGGATGTAGATGACAGTGTTTTGAGTTAGGTTAGCCTAACAAATGGTTAGATGGTCTGAAATGGAACAAGCTGAGTTATATTGTCATCCCGAATTAACCGCTTGAAAAAAACGCATCGCAGTTTGTGTGTGAAGTTTTGAATCCGATCGGGTTCTTTAGTCACATGGGCTTTGGTGTGAAAAGGCCTTTAACTCCTCAGTCTTACCCCCTTACTGCTCCTTACTGTCCCCTTGCCACAGGCAGAAACAGGTTGAACTAAGCCCACGGCTGTGTCCAAATGTGCTGTATTGAGTATGCCAGTTGAGTATATATTTCTAAAAAGCTTTTTAAGTACTCGACAATTTTGAAAATTGAGTGTTCTTAATATTCTCAGATGATGTGCTTATTTCCCTATTTTCATTGATAATAGTATGGAAGATATTTTTCGCATACTGCATGTCACTAAACAGTGTACAGTAAGCAGTATACAGTATGCTAGTACACAGCACAAAGGATGCAGTAAATAGGGCTCTGATTCGGACAAAGCCTTAGGCCGTGTACGAATCAGCACTCTTCCACACTATCGAGTAGCCTTGGTGAGTAGATAGGACGAGAAAGTCGTTGAGTAGGCGGACATTTTTCTAATTGCAGCATACTTGAAACACCCGGATGACACACTTACTTCCGGGGTTTTGCTGAGTACATTCGGGAGCACACTTTTCAAGTACATAAACATTTTGGTCACATAAATATGACGTGAAGCTTCATTTAAAAAAAATGAGGTTCAGCTTCACTGACGTTTTCCTTCACATACAACAAAAACAACATGTGACATGGCAGCGCAAGAGTAGGGTTGCCAGATCTTGCAAAAAAAAACAGCCAAAAAACTAGCCCAAAAATATATTTTTAACCGAAATCAACATATTTTAAATGGAAATCATTATATTTGTACTTTTTAAAATAAGTGCGTGCTTTACAACTTTTCATTTTTACTCACGACTGCACTTTTAAAGTTTAGCTGTAAAACCGTAGCCATGGCAACACTGGTGGGACGTATTATGACCTGCTTACAACACTTCCACAGTACCACTGTAAAATAGTATGGCAAAATTTGAACCCTTTGCTGAATGGAATTGTACACTTGCATTAACTCTAGCCAGATGTTCTAAGTAAACTGCTTGCAGCTATGAACCTTACTTGAAATTAATAACCAAGAATCGACAAGCAGTAATCGCAATCTCATTAGAAATGACTGTTCTGTATGACCCCCTTTCTGTTGCCGTAAGAACCAGATTAGAAACTTTATGATTTTGATTCTCGCCCCTCTTTATGTAGTGAAAGTTTGATATACACTGTATTCTCGAGCAGTAGTGTGAATGCACGCCCCTTTATCTAAATGTGACAGCATTTCAAATATTTTTATGAATGGAAAATGCGACTCCTTTGTGTTTTATGGTGACTTGTTTGCGTTGGTTTGTATCTGTGAGGTTGTACTAGGCTAATAG
>CM040404.1:6485941-6490941 GCA_022702515.1 Ilyophis sp. 1 JC-2022 | reverse complement strand
TGCAATGTTATTTTTGGTTTGTCACTTAATTAGCTTCTTGACAATAGTAGGAGGATCTTGGATTTCGAAATATCTGAGGATGTGGGTTAGATGGACAGGTGGGGGCAGGGACATCAGAGGGCTGGTTAATCCAGTTATCCTCATTATCTGGTGCATTCTAACAGGGATTATGCTGTTTATCGTTTGATTGCTGACTAAAACGCCCAGAATGAAATAAACATTTCAGTCCGGGGAAGTTTCTAAAAGCTTATTTGTTGTTTGTGCATTCAGTATTACAGAATAGCTGTACTATTCTGTCCTGTACTTGTGATGGATTTTGTAGCAGATGTGAGGGACAAGTCACCCACATAGGTGAGGACCAATAAGAGAGATATAACACGAACAAAAGAAAAGAAAAACAGGAACTAATTCCTGACAGCTAAACAGCCAAACAAAATCTACCCACGAAAATATGGCGAACTCGAATAGAACGAGTAAAACACAAATCTAAATCTCCAGAGTTTTATACTATAGCAAAAAATAGGAGATTAGAAAACACCCTCGGAACGTAACTCGTCCGATAAAGGGTGAAACAAAACAAAACCACCAAAAGAAATCACTGTCTCGTAGAGAACAGCACGGAAATAAATAGCGCAGAACGCTAACAGGAGGAACACAATCCTATACCTGAATAAGCTAAAAGCAAGTCCCTCGTAAACATAACAAAGTTAATATCACGAGGTCGCATAAACCTGGCTATACCTGGCTCAATGTATAAATGAATGACAAAGAAGCACCGGGGAAGCGGAAGTAAGGAACTTAAATACCCCGCAGGTAGAAGCACAGGTGAAATGAATAACGAGCACGGGAAAGCAGAACCCAAGACCGGAACGTGAAAACAAATCAGATAAATTTCCAATTGGGAAACAGGACGAGAATCGCAGCAGAAAAGAAAACCAAAACCCACGAACCATGACAGTACTAGGAATGACTGCATTATATATGAGTCATAATTATATAATTGTCATAATTGTGGTTTGTGTTGGCAAACTTTCTTATTTTAGTATCATGAATGACACAGAAATTGTAATCCACACTGGGCTACACACAGCGTTTGATAATCTTTGCGTCTGGACATTTGAGCTGGAGTGCATGTTTTATGAAATTGTAACAAGTAGCATTTCTGAATTATGATTCGAACAGCTGAAGACAGCTAACCGTTCGTGGACTGAAGCAGTTTTTGGAAAATTAAATTAAGTGTGTGTCATACCTACAGTATCTCACACAAAAAAAAGGCTTGTATAACTTTAAAGACAAGCCTCGTAAAAAAAAAATAATAAAAATGTTTTGTGTGAGAAAAAAATACTTTACACCTCAGCGGATTACACCACAAAATGGAGGATTCACTACTTGTCAGATATCGCTGAGATTATAACACGGACAAAGCCTTCCCGTACCATACCTTACCTTTCTCAGGCTGAGAGACCTTTTTTTAAATTTTATTATTTAACCCAGACTTGTTTTTTGAAGATGGCGAGGTTGTCAGGCGGGGAGGATGAGGGGGTACCCTGATGGCGGGGGCATCATGTTTGCTTTTCAGTCAGCATATTAGTAGTGTTTTCATGCTGCCCTGATGCTGGTATCAACCTGGGGGGTGTGGGGGGGTCTCTTCTCTCTTCTTCAGCACAGACTCACACATAAGACTTTGATCAGCTTATCAGGTAGGAATTTACCCCCCCTCTCCCCACTCCCACCTTCCCAAACACTGGGTCCTTATTTATCTTTCTGTCTGGCCTTGATACAGATCACATGGGTGGATCCAGTCCAGAATTTCATTGAGGGTCCATTTGTTCAACCGTCAAAGTGTTTTTTCTTGAGGGTGGGGGGGCATAAGGTTCCCTATTCATGACATTTATAACATGTCATTATACGTAACATATCATCCATTGACAAACAGGTACATAAGTACTTGCACGTTTGTGTGTGTGTGCGTGTGTAGATGGGTATCTATGTAGGCATATGTTTGTCAGTGCTGTGATGTGTGTATCGCATGTACTGTTCAGCCAGCCTGTGAAGAAAATATCCCATCAGGTGCAGTAAAGGTATTGTGGCATTGAACTGAGAACTGAATCGATTGAGAAGTGAAAGGTCGAAGGTCAATGGCTGCTGAAAGGGAAGTGAGAACGTGGTGAAGATCCTGTAGCAACAGGGTGGGGGTGGGCTCTCCCAGGGGCGGGGCCAGTAGGGGGCCAGGGGTGGCACTGGCCCCCACTGGAATCTGATTGGCCACCCCTGGTGCCCCCCCTACCAGAACCGGAATATGATAGGCCATTGTCTTGTCAGTATCGATGAAAGAAGCCTCTGTAGCCCAATGGGAATGGACATAAATTGCGTCAGCCCACAGGCCTATTGTTGCGTCAACACGCGTTTCCCAAAATAGTTTTTAAAGCGCGAACGCGCACTCAACTCATAAGCGCTACTTAACTGTGGTCTGTGGTGCTGCAGACACGGTTAAAAAAAATTATGTGCAATTTAATTTAGGCAGACGTTCCTGAATAAGCGTGGCGTTAGTGATTCATGTAGGTGTTTTAATTCAGATTTATTTACCATGGTATAACGTTACGATAGTTATGCTGTCTTCTAGATATGTTACGAGTCATAACGTTAAGTATAACGTTAACTGTCTGCATGGTTAACGTTAACGTACTTGGTGTAACGTTAACGTTAGCTGGCTAAGTTGGAGGCTGTAGGCTACGTATGAAATATATATATTAGTCTATATGTACATCATAAACATATTTTTGTTGTAGAAAATCGTGGTTGTGCATAAACAAGCTTCGTGCCTGCGAGTTAGCTAACGTTAGCCTATCTTGCCTGCCGGACCAGTGGCATTCGCTGCCGCATTCATTGCTCATTATGCCGCGTAACTTTAACGCGAAGTGTCAGGGGTTTTATAGCTGTTTTGTTAGCGAACTTGGTATCTTTCTACCTGCTTTCTCTAGCTGTAAACAGCTTCAGATTGATTTATCATAGTTGGCCTATACGGTAGTTATGATGTCTTCTATTAGAGTCATAACGTTATACGTTAACTATCTAGTCATCTAGTCTAGCTGGCTAAGTTGAATGCTGTATGGCATAGATAGCTGATCTGTAAAGAGATAAAAACGTATCTGTTGTCACTTCATTCGGGACCATCAGAAGCGAGAGATGGAGAAAGTTGAACGCAACTTCGTTCACCATTGTGATCTCCAACGATAGCGTGCTAACAAAATGTTACCGCTAGCTTAACGTTATGTTATCTGGAATATCTGCTCGTAGCATAGCAAGCAGAGATAACTCGTCATGTAGTGATAGCTGGCTAGCTAAGTAACAAGCAGGCTTCTTTGCTCACTGTCTAAATGGACAATAAGAGTAACGTTAATGTGAGTAATAAAATACAAGAACTTTCCTCTGCAGACAAGGAAGAAACACTGAATTGCTATAACGTTTTCAGTCATGTAAGTTAAAGTCAATAGTTTAGCTAATGCGAGCTGGCGAGTTGATTGTTTAACCTAAGTTCACTAACGTCGACACCTGTTGAGTTAAGTTAGCTAGTAATTGTGAGCTGGCGAGTTGGCAAGCTTGCTCGCCAGCCACTTCTGCTTGTGATGTTTTCCGTCAAACCATTAAAACCAACATTTAAGTCCTACCTTCCGTCTTTACAGGTAAGCATTTTCAACCATTCTGAAAGGTAACGTTATTTGTCGTTAAATGTTTTGCTAAGTTAACAAGTTACGTTTTATTTAATAATTTAGCAGCCCACTAGCTGGACAGCTGACGTTAACGTTATACACTTTGGTAGCTAATGTTATGTCGTAACTTGCCAGTCGAACGTTTATTTCATAAAACTCAAAAGTAAGCAATTCAATTTACAAGCAATGACTGATGGGTCGCAAGTGTGCTTTCTCTGGGTGCAAGAGCATCCGCGGATTAACGTTAACAGTTACACTATGCCCAGGTTGAATTGGGGTATGCCAGCCAAAGGAATGCGGAAACGTTACCAAGCCCGACTGATATTTCTGTCCCTCCAAATGCGGTAAATTAAATTAAGTGCAGCCTACGGCGTCTTGTTGTCTTGCTAACGTGATGGTTATCTTGTAGCCTCAAAGATATTTACTTGAGTTGTTTTCGTATCGTTAACCATAGTTAACTGGCCGGTGATATTTCACTGCCTTTTGCGTATAAGATATAACGTTAGGTTTGATAGCTACTGCGTTGTCGATCTTACTGGCCTGAGGATTGAAGCAGGAGGTACGGAGTTACGTTTGATGGATAACCGTTAACTGCACTATCTGGAACTCCCCATGGCTGGAACATGTATTTACTTTTGGAGAGAACTCTTCATGAGTTGCTACACTGTATAGACTACGACAAGTTTATTTTAATAATGTCAAAGTAGAGAAAAAAATACACCCATTGCTGTAAAGGCTTAAAAATAAGCTCTGGTGTATCCAATAGTGAAATAATCAAAACATTTTACTCCACTTTGACATTATAGAGCACTTTGTGTAGATGAGTAACAAAAAGCCCATTGAAACATATCTTAATTTGAGCTGTCAAACAGCAAAATTTGAAAGAGTGTTCATACGAAAGCACTGTATATGATTACCTAGAATCTGGGGCAGGTATAAAAAAAAAGGTTAGGCTAGGGTTAAGGCTAGGGCTAAGGTTTGGTCGGATAAATACACGTGTGTCTGCTGTACGCGGCAAAAAAAAAAAAAAGGTAAGCCTTGATGGCTGGCCCCCCTCCTCTGGGTCTGTGCCCCAGCCTGGCCCCCCCATTCAAAATGTTCTAGACACGCCCCTGGGCTCTCCTAATGACAGACGTCACAGCAGCTGCGTCGTGTTTTTACGGGATGATTAGGCGGGTTCGCGGGGGGAAACGGGGACGGGCCGGTCAGTCCGAGGGGGCCACGTTCATTAGCGGATCAGGACCGGAGCGCAGGGCCTCTACACAAGCATATCGAGTTTAAAAGAAGGCT